>JALXJV020000006.1:39928088-39969413 GCA_024633595.2 Lepomis macrochirus
CTGGGCTCCAGGTCCTGATGGACCCCAGCGCCTCTGCTCTGTTATTTAACCCCGTGTGTTGTCTCCCTGCAGAGTTCGGCGTGTACTGCTGTCACTGCCGCAGTCAGGCTCGCGGGACGCAGTGTGCCGTCTGTAAGCGTCTGACCTTCCAGTGCGCCATCTGCCACGTGGCCGTCCGCGGCTCCTCCAACTTCTGCCTGAGCTGCGGTCACGGGGGACACACCAGCCACATGATGGACTGGTTCCGCCGGCAGGACGAGTGTCCGGCCGGCTGCGGCTGCCACTGTCTGCTGCAGAGCATCTTCTGACGATACAACACAGACGCTGTTCTAAACACGGCGATGAGCGCGTCTTCTGTCCAACACACCCTGCCGCTCAGACCGATGGACATTCGTGGTCCCCAGAGGATGAACCCTGCGGACCTTTGCTCAGGACGTTTCCACATGGACACTAGAAATATTAAAACCTGACGGTTAGATGGTCGTGAGGTTGATGCTCCCTGGACCTCCCCTAGTTTTGGACACTATAATGTTTCCTCTAGCGCCCCCCTCAGGACTGAAATGTCAAAGCTAACATCACAACAACAGCAGGTCTCTGTGAACTAGAAGGTGAGCTGAACGTCTGTGGGCGAGTCGTTAAATGTTACTGACACACAGTGCTGTGTGTCGGGGTTTCCCGTTTACAGAGTCAGGGCTGAGTACAAACAGCCAGCAGACCGTGAGGAGGTCGCTGAATTAGACGTATTGGATAAAAACCGCTGACTCCACCTTTTAGTCTTTAAAAATGTTGATCACATTTAACCAAACTTAGCCTGCATTTTTTTGTCCGACCTGCTGTTGATGGTATAAAATAGATAAAAGCAGCAAACCCTCACAGAAGCTGGAATCAGTTTGTGTAAATGAAAACGTGTGTTTCCCCTGCTGACTGCAAAGCTGCTTCATAAAATACTTAAACAACAAACGCTTGACTGGAACCGGAGCTTCAGGCTTCTGTCCCAGAGGAAATCTGGTCCTGGATCTGTGTCTGCCATAACAGCAGGACAGCAGAGCGTCTGCGACCACGCCCACAGCAAAGTGTACGTGCTCTATAAGAAAACATGAAAAGATTTGTGCTCAGAAACGAGAGGCGACGGCTGGACGGCGTCTGAGGACGAGACATTTACGTAGCTTCTAACTCACAGATGTGAGTGTTTGTGACGCACAGAGGAAACTTCCTGAATTCTCTGAGAGTTTACAGATGTACTTTATGTCAAATAATAAAAATTTGCTTGAATTCAGTCAAAGTGTCATTTATACAAAAACTCGACTTAAATCTGAAATCCTGTTTTTTATTCTCCACTTTGTTTGTAACAACACGTTTAGCAGCAGCTGTTCAGTGACCACATGCTTTGTGTGTAACTGCAGGATGGGGGGGGGGGGGGGTAGTAACAGGACAGAGGGGGCAGTAACCACGTGCACGTGCAGAAGGAAAAACTAACATGATGTGGCTGTAATGAGCACTGCAGCCTCTGGGGGGCGCCAGCAAGACTTTGGATTGTTGTTCTAGTTTGCATAATGCCAGTACCCCCCCACCCACCCCGCCCTACCAGCTGCTGCTCTGTGGCCGACCTCTGACCTCCTGGACAGGAAGTCACATGAGAGGCGGAGGCTGCGGTCTGTATGTGGAGGGCGAGTTGAGTCGACAGAAGACGCACCGGGTCAGCAGCTCTGAGGTCTGCAGTCTGGACACGGGGAACGGCTTCCCGCACTCTTCACACTGGAAACAACGGCAACAGTTTTTAGTGATGAGACTGAAGTTAAACAGACAGTAAACGCAACACGAGCAAAACAAATGTCGGATTGGTTTTCACCTTCAGGATGTGAATTCCTGTTCCTTCGGTCCTCCTCCGCTCCAGGACTTGAGGGATTTCCTCCACGTTCTCTGTGTTCCATATCCGGACCGTCCCGCCCTGCAGAGACAGAGGAGACCAGGTCTGGGTTTAAAGGAAGGACGGCAGCTCGGGAGGTGTTTGTGTAATTCAAATGTTCACAGACCGCTGTGAGCTGTGGAAATAGGAATTTAAGTTAAGTCTGTTTGTTGAAAGTAAACCATACAGAATAATTTTAACTCTGGATCAACAAATCTGAACTGAAGCTCACAGATTTCCTCCAAAGAGACGACAGCAAGAAGAAGAAAACGTGAGGAGTTAAAAAAGTCACTAAACTATTCTTAAGACAAAGAAGCAAAGGAAAATAAAGCTGATCTCACCGACAAAATGTACAGCGTTAAAGGATTTCAGAAGATGAAGCCAACGGAAAGACCAGCTTGTGGTGATAAACAGCGTGACGGAGGCCGCCGCCGATAAGCAAGAAAAAAAGAGGCGGAGTTTTGCTGCGAGCAAAATCATCCAAATAGTATTTTTTCCCGATCTGGTTCCAAAAAGGATCGAATGCAGTACCCCTTTGACTGGAGAGGTTTCGATATCAGTACTGAGCTATTATGGTCAATACTGATACCCTAGAGGAGACTGATGCCGCAGCTTTTCACCAGCACATGAACGCACCGCAGGAGCTGGCTCATCAAATCAATCATCCAACCAAACTCTGGTTTAAAAATCAACAGTTTTAGTTGGATTTGTTTGTTAACAGATGTATTAAAGGTGTAAAGAACAGCTGACCAAGGTGGAGCAGATCACCAGGGTTCAAAACCTAAGGGAGTCCACGAGGGACAAATCTGAAGACTGAACCTACAAAAAACAAACCAGCAGAAAGATGTTTCAGTGTTTGACAGTCAGGACGGAGCAGAAACCTGATGAGTAAATCCCTCTGCTCAGTAACCATGGAGATCTGCAGGTGGATGGATCACGTATTCTGGTACCAAAACAAACATGGACGCCAACCAGCAGCTCGTTTATTCGCAGCAACATTTGAGCTGAAAAGGCCAAAAAAAGCACAGAGTCAGGTGAGAGCCGGGACTGTGGAGCCCACAGAGGGAACTGGATCTGAGGCTCCCTTCAGGTGAAGCTGTTTATACAAACGTCAAATCAAACACTGAGCCAGACTGGAACACACCTGGTCCTGGAACAGACCCGGTCCAACCGGGGTCCCCTCACAAGTCTCAAATCAGATTCAGACTTAAAACATTTTCCAGGTCCAAATAAGCCTAATGGTGAACTGACGACCTCCTGACGGGGCCCACAGGGAGGGCAGAGATTTCCAAAACGAAATGTGTTTTGATGACGCCTTCTCTCTGTAGAATGGATGCTGAAATATGAGACCTGTCCCGGTTCTAAAGACTCGTCCTGCCTCCTACAGAAGGACTTGTTTGAGAGGCTGCAGGAGTCCAGCAGGAGACGCCCCGTCCCTAAACTTTAACATGTCGGAGCACAACAGTGATGATGATGATGGAAAGGATCTGGACCGGTACCTTAGAGGCAGAGGCCACCAACTTCCTGTCAGTGCTGACTGACACATCAGTCACCCAATCACGGTGGCCCTGCAACAGACGGCAGAAAACACGAGCTGAGCTCTGTAATATAACACTTTCATTATTTCAGATCGGTCAGATCGAGTTTAATCACCTTCAGGATGAGAGTCTGGCAGAGGGAGGACATATCCCAGAGTGCAACAGTCCTGTCGTAGGAGCCAGACACCAGCAGGGCTGCTGTGGTGAAAAGACAGGAAGTGTTTTATTACACGAACAGCACGAAGAAGAACATCTGTTATATCTGCAGCCGTAACGCTGAAAAACCCGACGGAGACGCACAGAACCTGAAAGTATCCGACGATTTATTCCTCCTGTTATTATCACGATGTTTCAGTCAGCTGTTCTGTTTCCTAAACGTTTTACAAAGCGAAGAGACAACAAGACACCGTAAAGTCATAGAAGCCAAACCAACAATAAAAAAGTCCAAAAGTAGATCTTTACTCATAATAATTCATAAATCTCTGATAAAAACTGTCAGTACAGGAGAACTCTGAGTAAATACGAGATAAATAAACTTTGCACATGTGCAGCTCCCAACAAAGATCCTATAGAAGGGAGATGCTCCACTCGGAGCGTTGAACACAAGGTGAAAAGAGGAGCTGCAGCGATGAGCAGTGTAAGAAGGAAACCAGGTCAACCTGTTAACGTTAAATAAAACTAGGAGCCTGAAAATGAGCAGAATGAGACTAACTGAACACCAGTGAGATATTCACACGTTTCCAGGACACGTCCAGGTATCAGGGCCTGCTTTTCTCTATTTAAAGCTCTACCTGCCGTCTGAGCCCCGAGCGGTCGGCTGAGGACAGGAACCTGAACCTGGACCCGAGCCCCGTCTCCGATGCTGCTCGGAGGACTCACCGTCAGCCGAGAAGCTGCAGGAGCTCACGCTGCCTTCGTGGCCTCTCTGCAGCGACGTCCCGCCGTGAGATCGAAACCCTCCAGCCTGCAGGTCCCACAGCTTTAAACTTTTATCCCATGATGCCGTGCACAGGAAGTGCCCGTTGTTGGTGAAGCAGCAGTCAGAGACGACGTTGCTGTGGTTACTGAGAGACACACGGGAAACATCAACAACCACAATAACAAGACAGAAGAAGAAATAGAGGCAGACACCATCATCATCTTCATCGTTACACAGACATCTTGAGTCATCAGTGTTCAGCGTTAAGAGGAGCCGGCAGGGGGATCGTTCCCATTGGACAGAGCCAGGCCAGCTGTTTGCCGCCTGTATGCTAAGCTAAGCTAACTGGCTGCTGCCTGTAGACATGAGAGGCATCAAGCTGAACCCTCAGAGAGGAAGTTCATACGCTTTAATATTCAAAGAGCTGCAGCTGTTGATTATTTTAGTAATGGAGCATCTGCAGATTATCGATTTGTCCAGTAAGCGGATAAGAAAAACTTATCCGGATAAGAAAAACTTATCCGCTTACTGGACACTAACAAAACTATCGTTAACACACCACGCCGTGAAGGACCGACATCCTGCAGCGACCGCCAGAAAGCTCATGTACAGGCCGCCTGACGCCTGCCAGGGAACATCTGAATGATTCAGAGGAGAACTGGGTGAAAGTGTTATGGTCAGATGAGACCAAATCCAGCTCTTTGGCATCAACTCAACTCGCCGTGTTTGGAGAAGGAGGAACGCTGCCTGTGACCCCCAAAACACCGTCCCCACCTTCAAACATGGAGGTGGAACCATTATGCTTTGGGGGTGTTTTCTGCTAAGGGGACCGGACAACTTCACCGCTTCAAAGGGACGATGGACGGAGCCATGTACCGTCACATCTTGGGGGAGAACCTCCTTTGCGTGGACAGGTATTCCAGCACGACAATTCCTCTGCTGCCTCGGCCGTGTTCTGGGTAGAACACGGCCGAGGCAGCAGAGGAATGTCTCAAGAAGAAGCACAGGTCCTGGAGTGACGTAGCCAGTCTGCAGACCTTAATCCCGTAGAAAATCTGTAGAGGAAGCTGAAGGTTCGAGTTGCCGAACGTCAGATCCTGAAGAAGACAGATGATCTGCAAAGAGGAGCGGGACAGCATCCCTCCTGAGATGTGTGCAAACCTGGTGACTACAAAAAACGTCTGACCTCTGAGATTGCCAACAATGGTTTTGCCACCAAGTACCAAGTCAAACAGAGGAGTCCAATACTTATTGACTCATTAAAGTGCAAATCAATTTATAACATTTTTGATATGCGTCAGTGGGGGGGGGCTCCTCCCAGGGGGCCAGCCTCCTCCCCACTGGGCGGGCCTCCCCCCCACTGGGCGGGCCTCCCCAGGTGGGCTCCAAACAGTTTCAGTGAATGGAAGTGAAACAATATCACATCACTTATTTATTAGTTATCAACAGCAGATCACACAGACTAGCCTACATGTGAGTTCAGCGATACAGTAGTTGCTCTTTTCCCCCTTCAGCTTCAGAAACTAATAAATGGACCTTTTTTAAAAACTGTTTTGTGCATTTCCGTTTTGAGGCAAATCAAACAAAAAGCAGTGGAAGCAGTATGGAGCTAGAATTGTGTCTTTTTCAAATGCGAGAAAATAAATAATCTGAGAGAAAAAAAAAGTTTAAGAGAAAAAGTTATCACTCTGATAGCAAAAAAGCATTTCATGAGAGAAAAAGAATATTTGAGAGAAAAGGTTTTCATACCAATAGCAAAAAATAATAACATTTGTGACTAAAAAAGTTTTGAGAGAAAGTGTTTTCTCATAGAACATAAAAAATATAAATATGAATTTTTAAAAATAATTTCTGAGAAAAAAATTCTCTCTCAAAATACTTCTTAAAATATATATTTTTTGCTATCAGTGTGAAAACATTTTCTCTAAAAAAAAAAGTGTTTCTCTCAAAACGCTTTTCTTTGCTCTCGATGAAAGTTTTGCTCGTGTCTGGATTTTGCTTTCGCTGTGAAAGTTGTGTCATGGGCGAGCCACGCTCCTATTGGCCAGTCGGGTGAGCATCGTCTTGTCTTGGGAGTCGAACTGAACCATTACACCATTGTTCGGTTCACCTAGTAAGAGAGACAGCTAGCTCAAATTGTGGCAGCTTGAGATGCCGCTGCATCTGCCTCGGTTATCTGCGGCATTTCCGGTGGCAATGTAAAATGCCACAGGTTTTCCCTGAAGTGCCACGGCACCTTTCGCCGTTTATGTGATATTTCTGGTGGAACCGACATGCCACAGATTCACCCAGGCACCTGTGGCTGTTTGTGTGGGATTTCTGGTTGCAATCTAACGTTACGATACAATACTGATCTCTCACTTACCGTGACCTAGGCATCTGCCGCTGATTGTGTACGTTAGGTCGCCACTGATTTACCGTGAGATGCCCAGCATCTGCCGCTGATTCAAATCAATCAATAAACCTGGACCGAGAGAAATATGTTGGCAACAGTAGTTGCAGTGTATGTAGGCCTAATATTGTGCATTTCTTCATGTAAACAGCAAGAGTACACGTCTAATGTACAGTTGGAAGTTTAACCTAGGTAATTATTGTGTGTGCAGAGGTTACTGTTAGCACTATATTTAATATTAATTTCATGTGGTTTTCATAGTAGCCTAATAGATCTGTTTCGCCTTTCTACCAGCAGGTGGCAGTATTTAAATAAATGTCCGGTTTGTGTCTTTGGTAACTGTTTTAAATCCAGGTTACCGGTACAGATGTATTTATTGTTCTTCACTGAACTTGTTTTTTCATTATTAAGGATTCATTTGTAACCTAGTTACTATCTTCATTCACCCACAGCCCAGCGTGGGTGAATGAAATTCAGCATTTATTGTTCCATCAACAATGGCTAGCCCTCCTGGCCTACATGCAACAAGCCCAGATCATGACACTACCACCATCACAATGTTCCACAGATGGAATAAGGTTATTATGCTGAAATGTTTTCCTTTTGCCAAACATAATGTTGAGCAAACTGCAGATATGCATTGATGTTCCTTTAGGAAAGGAGTGGCTTTCTCCTTGCAGCCCTGCAATGCACACCATTTTTGTTCAGTTTCTCCTGATGTTGGACTTATAAACACTGACATTAGCTGATATTACACAGGTATTTTGTCGCTTAGAAGTAAGTCAGGGTTTCTCCGTGATCTTTCTCTGCAGGCTAGCAGTGGTCTTCAATTTCCTCCATTTGTACGCAGTTTATCTGACTGTGGATTCAGTGGAGACCAACGCTTTCCAGCCTCGATGAGCATCAATAACTATTTTTCTGAGAACCTGAAAGCTAAAGTTCACATTCATTTGCCGCAAGAATAATATTTGTCTCTTCGACTCTGTGTGACTTGTGTTAAAATCTGAGTATTTTAGGTTTTAGATTGCATGTCTGTAGAAATACCGAAAATGCTAAAGGTTTCACAAACTTTCGCTACCTCTGTACATGTTTCAGATGTGAAATGGTTGCCATAATATGGCATGCATTTGATGAATGTTGTATATTATACACAGTGGAGTGTATAACTTAATTTCATTTTACAACCTTATTGTAACGTGATGATTTAATTTACCTTGTACCTTAAAGAAGAAAAATGTGAGACATGTCAAATTTGTGAGATTGCTGTGCCCTCCATGTTTCAGTCAATTTCTCATACGCCACCTCCCAAAACAGTATTTACACAGTACATATAGCACAGTGGTGATTCATTATTTTGGCCAGATGATCTGTATGACATTTCTGATGTGTTTGTTGCCTGAGCTACTAAGGAGCTGACAGCAGAACCAGGTTAGAACAGAAGGAGATGCAGGTTCACCCACGCTGGGCTGTGGGTGAATGAAGATGGTAACTAGGTTACAAATGAATCCTTAATAATGAAAAACAAGTTCAATGAAGAACAATAAATACATCTGTACCAGTAACCTGGATTTAAAACAGTTACCAAAGACACAAACCGGACATTTATTTAAATACTGCCACCTGCTGGTAGAAAGGCGAAACAGATCTATTAGGCTACTATGAAAACCACATGAAATTAATATTAAATATAGTGCTAACAGTAACCTCTGCACACAATAATAATTACCTAGGTTAAACCTCCAACTGTACATTAGACGTGTACTCTTGCTGTTTACATGAAGAAATGCACAATATTAGGCCTACATACACTGCAACTACTGTTGCCAACATATTTTCTCGGTCCAGGTTTATTGATTGATTTGAATCAGCTGCAGATGCTGGGCATCTCACGGTAAATCAGTGGCTGACCTAACGATACACAATCAGCGGCAGATGCCTAGCTCACGGTAAGTGAGAGATCAGTGCATTGTATCAGTAACGTTAGATTGCAACCAGAAATCCCACAATAAACAGCCACAGGTGCCTGGGTGAATCTGTGGCATGTCGGTTCCACCAGAAATATCACATAAACGGCGAAAGGTGCCGTGGCACTTCAGGGAAAACCTGTGGCATTTTACATTGCCACCGGAAATGCCGCAGATAACCGAGGCAGATGCCGCGGCATCTCAAGCTGCCACAATTTGAGCTAGCTGTCTCTCTTACTAGGTGAACCGAACAATGGTGTAATGGTTCAGTTCGACTCCCAAGACAAGACGATGCTCACCCGACTGGCCAATAGGAACGTGGCTCCGCCCATGACACAACTTTCACAGCGAAAGCAAAATCCAGACACGAGCAAAACTTTCATCGAGAGCAAAGAAAAGCGTTTTGAGAGAAACACTTTTTTTTTAGAGAAAATGTTTTCACACTGATAGCAAAAAATATATTTTTAAGAAGTATTTTGAGAGAGAATTTTTTTCTCAGAAATTATTTTTTAAAAATTCATATTTATATTTTTTATGTTCTATGAGAAAACACTTTCTCTCAAAAACTTTTTTTAGTCACAAATGTTATTATTTTTTGCTATTGGTATGAAAACCTTTTCTCTCAAATATTCTTTTTTCTCTCATGAAATGCTTTTTTGCTATCAGAGTGATAACTTTTTCTCTTAAACTTTTTTTTTCTCTCAGATTATTTATTTTCTCGCATTTGAAAAAGACACAATTCTAGCTCCATAAAGCAGCAGCTTGTCCTCACCTGTCGATGGACACGGTGGTCTTCTGAGCCAGCAGGTCCCACAGTTTGATGCTCCGGTCTGCAGACACCGACGCCACCCGCTGGCTCTGAGGGTCGAACCGGCACCGTGTGATGGTGGAGCGGTGGTGATCTGGGAGGGGAAGCAAACGCACCGTCACTAACTAACGCTGGAGTTAACGATCCAGGAGGCGTGAGCTGCCGGCCGTACCGCTGACACGGTGCAGCGTCAGTCCGCTGGCGGCGTCGCTGATGTAAACGCCGTTCTGCGGATCTGCAGCGCAGACGAGCAGCCGGCCATCCGACGAGGCGCTGCAGGAGGTCAGCAGGCCGGCCTGCCTCCACCGCCACTGCGGGACCGGGACCAGAATCAATATCAGCAGGAGAGAAGATTTTAAAAGATCATGTTGGAGACGGAGATTTATGTTTGCTGTGGTCACTAACTCAGAGGCGTGTCTGTCAGTATCAGGTGGTATTTTGTACAAATGTAGAAAGACTGACGTATAATTTCACTTTAAACATAAATAACACGCAGGAGGGTTGAAACTGCAAAATGAAAACTGGATGTTAGGAGCAGGAGGAGCATCTCTGGTCCTCCATGAGAAACCACCACAGACAGAGAAGAAGAAGAAGAAGAAGAAGAAGAGTTACCAGAGTCTGTCCCGTCTCCAGGTCCGAGGCCACCATGTTCTTGTCCCAGGAGACTGTCACCGCCCTGACGGACACACAGATCCACTGAACACAAAGAGAACCAATAAACCTTCTTTGTTCTCAACAGCTTCAGCAGGAACTCTTCTTCAGATGTTCCTGCTTCACCAGAGGACGGAACCTGATGACTGAGGTTGTTTTTATGATCATTTTCAGGATTAAATGTGTATAAATGTCCACATTTTTACTCTTTTAATATTTATTTGTAAAACACTTTCTAAGTGTCTCAGTGGATGAGGTCTTGGAAACCCCTTGACCTCCTGCAGCGCCCCCCTCAGGGCAAACCTTTGGCCCCGTGTCCACCAAAGCGTTTTTTTCTGACGCCAGCGTCTTTTTTCATTTCATTCCAATGGAAGCGCCGCGTTTTTCCGAGCTGCTAAATACGGTGGCTCCGAGGGCTCAGTGAGGAATATTTTTTTAAGGACTACGAATTTTTTTTTTTAGGACTACTTTGAGTCCCCTCGCAATACTTTTGCATTCCCTCGCAAAATGTTTTGCATTCCCTCGCAAAATGTTTTGCATTCCCTCGCAATTCCTTTCTTCTTCCGTTAGCCTACTTCCGAGCCATAGCTGTGTATGCTCAGCTGCTCTCAGCGTTAAACTCCAGCTTGACTGATCGACTTCCGGTCATGGCGGTGGAGTGATCGGTCGCACGGGGTTTGCTCCCGGATACCTTGTCGCCTTATAATTTCTACACTCAGAAATCTGTCACCGTTTCTTAGTTTTTTGAAACATAAGAATTTACACCGCACCTCTATCGGAGATGAGCAAATCGCACGGCAGTCGCGGTAAGAGTCAGCAACCACTGACACAGCACTTTAGCCCTCAAGATAAGGATGCTAACAAGGCGGCTAACGCAACCGCAACAGATGAAGCTAGCACCCAGCCACTAACACTTGCCATGCTAGTCGGTGAACTTGAGAAGCTTCGCAAAGGAGTAACAGGCGAACTTACCGATTCCCTGAACTCCGCTCTGGTCCCTATTCAGGCATCTCTACAGAAGATAGCCGACACAGTGGCGTCACACACCGCAGCCATCTCTGGAATGGAAACGGCCCTTAACACCCACTCGGACGGAATCACCAGCTTAGAACACGATGTAGCAACGCTGAAATTTAAGTTGGAGACAGCTACCCAGACGAACGAGAAGCTGCAGCTTGCCGTGGAAGACCTCGTTTCCCGCTCCAAGCGACAAAATCTCCGTGTAATTGGCATCCCGGAGGGGATGGAGGGAACGACCCGACTCTTCATGGCTACGCTGCTAAAGGAGGTGGTCGGAGACGACTTCAGGATCCCGTCTTGGAACTGGACAGAGCGCACCGCGGTCTGGGCCTCGAAACCGCCGAAGGGTCCCGACCTTTCATCGTCCGCTTCCACAAATACACCCAGAAAGAGTCCATTCTGCAGTGGGCCAAGAAAAACCGGAGCGTCTCATACAATGGGCATCCCATCAGGTTTTGAGGACTTCAGTGCTGCACTCGCCAGGAAGCGGGCCTCTTACAATAAAGTGAAGTCTTTACTCTACAAGGACGGTATACGCTTTGGCCTAATCTACCCGCCCGCCTGCATGATACTGTTAATGGGCAGACTCGCATATTTGACTCCGCTGAGGAAGCCGAGGGTTTCTACCGAAGTGTCCAAAGTAAGTGATTTAAATGGGCCCCGTGTGCCTGTGTGTTAATTTTACTAAGGCTGTTTGCTGACTATGGAGTGGACGCTATAAACGGACTTGATTGCTTCTGCTAAATGTCACCACGCAACACTTTTTGTTCAGATGCTCAGCCAATTTTTGTTTCTGTCTGAGTGTAGATAAGATTACATTTCGAAGGGTAGCAAATTGTTGTTAACATTTCCTGCTTGCTCATCCAGGTTTTAAGATGAGTCTAGGACAAGCACATGTTAGTTCTGAAGATGTCAGTTCGGGCATTGGTTACAGATTGGACCTTTCTAACTATTTAATTATTTTATTTTTTCGGTATGTGTGTGTTTAGTATTTTGTTTTATTTTATTGTATTTTAGTTATCTCCCTCCTTTTTCTCTCTGCTCCCCGAAGTTTATGTACACTATTGCTACGCTTACTCTAGCGGTTACCTGGTTCTGTTACTTCGTTACACATGGGTGGCCATGGGTCAGCTCACACTTTCAGAAGCCAACAATCTGGATTTATACTAAATGCCCTGTGCTGATCGGGCAAAATAAACTAGGATCGGTTCGGTTCATGACCTGGAATGTGAGGGGACTTGGTGGGCCTATCAAAAGAACAAGAGTGCTCTCACATCTGAAGAGTACACAAACGGACATTGCTTTCCTCCAGGAAACCCATCTGCTGCCTGTGCGAACCACTACCAGACTCACGGAAGCCCTGGGTTGGACAGGTCTTCCACTCAGGCTATAATAGCCGTTCGAGAGGTACAGCTATTTTGTTGCACAAGCGAATACAGTTCTTACCCGAACAAATAATACCAGACCCAAACGGTCGTTTTATTATAGTCGTGGGCATGCTATTTCAGACCCCTGTCATCCTGGCTTGCATCTACGCCCCCAATTGGGACTGTCCCAACTTTATGACTTCGTTATTCTCAATAATCCCATCCCTAAATTCGCACCATCTGATTTTTGGGGGAGACCTTAACTTAGTCTCTGACCCGGCTCTTGATAAGTCAAACCCGAAAAACATGACCCAGTCCAATATGGCCAGAGCTCTTTTTACACTTACAGACCAACTCGGGTGTGTGGATGTGTGGCGTTCTCGTCACCCAAATACAAAAGAGTTTTCATTCTACTCCCACGTTCACAAGACGTACTCTCGTATTGATTATTTTTTTCTAGATAAACTACTTCTACCTTTAGTGAAATCATGCGAATACTCTGCAATAGTTATCTCAGATCATGCCCCTCTTCTGTTAGACTTGGAATTCCTCCCTAGATGTGAAAGGCATTCATATTGGAGACTGAACACAGGACTATTATCCTCTAATAAGTTTTGCAAATTTATGTCTGAGAAGATTTCACTCTTTATCCAAAATAACAAATCCGACTCTACCTCCCCTTCCCTTTTATGGGAAACTTTTAAGGCAGTAATACGTGGAGAGATTATATCCTACAGTGCAATGATACGCAAGCAGGAAAGGCAGAGACAAGCTGAGCTGGTGGCTAAAATACTGCAAATTGACAGGCTTCTGCCTCTTTCTCCTAATCCTACTCTCCAGATGGAGAGACTCAAACTTCAGACTGAATTTGATCTCGCTTCTACGCAGTGAGGCAGACTTCCTTTAAGGCACAAAGAGTATGTATTACGTAGTATGGCGATAAAGCCAACCGGCTGTTAGCATTGCAATTGAAGCGTCAATCTGCCTCTCGACTCATCACTAACATTCGCGGGACCCCAAGCTCTGTAGTCACAGATCCGACTGAGATAAATAAGGTTTTGCCCTATACTACTCCAACTTATACAAATCTGAAGCCCCATCTGACAACTCTCCAATGAACGAATTTTTAGACAACTTAGAATACCCCACAATTGATGAAGCAACCACATCCAACCTGGATGCTCCGCTCCGCTTAGAAGAAGTTATAGCCAGTCTCAAACTGATGCAAAACGGTAAGGCACCGGGCCCAGACGGCTTCCCAGCAGATTTTTTAAAGACCTTTTCTGACCAATTGGCTCCCTTGTTGTTAGACATGTTCAACGATTCCTTGGCACGTGGCTCCCTTCCCTTATCGTCAACTCAAGCTTCAATTTCGCTCATCCCAAAGAAAAATAAAGACCCGGTAGAATGTAGCAGCTGGAGGCCGGTGAGCCTGCTGAACTCCGATATAAAGTTATTAGCCAAGATCCTCGCTTGCCGTCTTGACCCCTGCCTTCCTACCATTATTTCTAGCGACCAAACTGGCTTCATAAAGGGCAGACAATTATCCTCAAATATCCGTCGCCTACTCAATATATTAATGTCTAAGTCAGACACACAAGACGCTGAACTGGTAATCTCTATGGACGCTGAGAAGGCCTTCGACCGAGTGGAGTGGGGTTATTTATTCTCAGTCCTCAGCAGATTTGGTTTTGGTCAAAGATACATCTCATGGATTCAACTGTTATACAGAGCCCCTACTGCTAGCGTGATTACCAACAATATTCAATCTGAGTTTTTCCCCCTAACACGTGGCTGCCGTCAAGGCTGCCCCTTATCACCTATGTTATTCGCCATCGCAATCGAGCCACTCTCCATTACTCTTAGGAATTCACCGCTTTTCACTGGCATATACAGAAATGGGGTGGAGCACAGAGTCTCGCTTTATGCTGATGATCTCTTGCTTTATGTCTCGAACCCCACCACCGTCATTACTGAGATTCTTGATACTTTACAGAAATTCGGCTCCTTTTCAGGCTACAAGCTAAATATTAGTAAGAGCGAATGTTTCCCTGTGAACAGTGTTGCGAAGCAGATCCCGACCAAAGCTACCTTTCAAACTGGCCTCCTCCGCTTTCGGTATTTAGGGATTAATATCTCTTACAGTCTTTCTTCACTCTATAAACATAACATAGTGAAGTTAGTTAAGGAAGTCAGATCAGATCTCCAACGTTGGAACAGCCTCCCCCTATCACTTCTTGGAAGAATCAACTCAATTAAAATGAACGTCCTGCCCAGATTCTTATTTCTATTCCAATGTTTACCAGTATTCCTACCTCGATCTTTTTTTCAAAGAATTGGATAGGACCGTTTCATCTTTTATTTGGGCAGGGAAGACCCCAAGGGCAAAATACTCTACTCTGCAAAGAGCAAAGGAAGATGGTGGCCTAGCTCTACCTAACTTTCTGGTATACTATTGGGCTGCCAATATCCAAAAGATATATATGTGGCACAACTTTCCCAACACGGACTGGTGTCAATTGGAAGCCAACTGTTGCAGTCCGATTTCCTGTCAGCTTTGATATCGCCTTTGAATTCATATCCTAATAAATACACCTCTAACCCTGTCATTTTGTCCACTATAAAGATTTGGAAGCAGTTTAGGCGTAACTTTAAAATCTCTTCTCCCTCCCTGCTAATGCCCATCTGTGACAATCACCTATTTCGACCTCGCGACTCTCGATCCAGTTTTCTCCCTGTGGAGAAAGAAAGGCCTAGTTCATCTCAAACAGCTGTTTTCTGAAAAGGTATTCGCCTCCTTTGAATATCTTAAAACCAGATTTGGCCTGCCACAATCCGATTTATTCAGATATTTTCAAATAAGAGACTTTGTTCGTTGTAACTTTCCCAACTTTCCCCATGAACCACCTGAATCTCTAATTGACGCAGTTTTGTCTTTTCCGTCAGCCAGTAGAGGCATTTCTGGCATGATGAAGTTAATCACATCATCTTTATTATCTGCCTCAGCTATCAGGTCTGCTTGGGAAAAGGAGCTTGGTACTGTATTCTCTGACGAATGGTGGCAGGCGGCCCTCAACAGGGTAAACTCTACTTCATCTTGCGCTAGACTGACACTGATTCAGTTTAAGGTTTTACACAGGACACACCTGTCCAAAGCCAAACTTAACAAGTTATACGATACGGGTGATATGTGTGACAGATGCTCTCTATCACCGGCCGACCATACGCACATGTTTTTTTCCTGCCCCAAACTGGCTTCTTTCTGGACCTCTTTCTATAATAAATTATCAAAGGCCCTCAATAGACCGGTGATCTCTGACCCTTTGACGTCTATTTTTGGTGTTCCTGGAGATTTCAATAGTTTTACTCTCAGGGAGAGAAATATTATAGCTTTTGCATCCCTTGTAGCTCATGAGAGCGATTTTGCTTCAATGGAAGGATCCAAAACCTCCATCCTCTGACTCCTGGCTTAGCGACTTAATGTCCTTTCTATACCTTGAGAAAGTTAAATACAGTATTAGGGGCTGCTCCGATAACTTTGACAAGGTGTGGGGTCCTTTCCTTTTCTTCGTAAACTCTATTTCTTCTCTGGAAGATGAGTAGATTTTACATAGTCTGTCGGGTCACGGAACAGAGCATTCCTTATCCATTACTTTATCTTACTTAGTTAATCATTTATTTTATTTACACAACTGGTAGGGTTTTTTTTTTGTTTGTTTGTTTTTTTTTTTGTTTTTTTTTTGTTTTTTTTTTAAATCTGTTTTTATTTTATTTGTTGTTGTTGTTGTCGTCGTGTTTGTTTGTTTTCTCTCTATCATTCCCTCATTCACAGGTGTTCTCCTTTGGCTCTTAAGATCGGAAGTGGGGAAATGATTTGTTTACTATGTTCTTGTATGTTCTTATAATCTTAAACTGGGTGACGAGTCACACCTCTAGTTGTAATCATTATGCTGTACATTGTCAACCCAATAAAGATACTTGGAAAAAAAAAAAAAACTCCAGCTTATTGAATTTTACTTTGAATGGAGCATTTCCTATGTTGATAAAGTAGCCTGTTACTGCTCAAATACACGTATTTATGTAGACTTCAATCAAAAAGGACCAAGCACCACGGCGGGTGATCGCTCCAGAGGAGAGAGAAGACAGCCGGGATAGAGCCATGCTGGGCCAGCTTGGACGTAAGGCTGCTCCCGGTAAATGTCCGGTCTGGAGGAAATGGGAGTCATGCTGCCAAACACCGGAAATCGAAGACTGTTAAGTCGACATCTTTACACAGACCTGCCCCATCAGTGTCCTGGAGCATGCAGCGGCGACCGCTAGAGCTCCGCCGAGATGAGAGGAGAGGGACTCTGTGTTTACATCGGTGATGCTTGGTGCTTAAACAGTCAAAGTGAATGGACACTGTTAGGCTAGACTTACTTCAGATAGGGGTTGCAGTATTAGTATCACGGACTTTATAATGATCCAGTCCCGCCATTCTCGCTCCCTGACAGTCAGCTGTCTCATTTATTAAATTGCGTCTTTTTTGCGGGCCTGTTAACTTTCCAGCTTTCCTTTAAAAATCACATTAAACAATAAATGTCATTCCTTCTTTTGGCTGGCCAGCCTGTCTAATTTTTGTTTTGTGTATTGTTTTGTAAGTTGAATTAGGCTATTGTGACTTTGGTTTTAGCACACTGGACTGTGAGAAACGGCATTTCGTTCATTACTCGGTCTGTGGATGAATGACAATAAACGATCTCAAGTACCCCTGACTGCAGTGTGCAGATCGGAGCGGGCTCAACGTGAGTCGACTCCACGTTGAGCCCTCACCGATCTGCACACTGCAGTCAGGGGCTTCTCAACGATCTTGAACTAATCAATGTCAGTCCATTGGTTTCTATTTTGCATTGGTCCACATAATCTTGACAAGAGACTATATTATCATTGTCTTTTTTTAATTGATACTGAAAGTGTGTTTACTGGTTCCCACAGAGGTTGCTGCTTGAAAGCTGATTTCCATTTGGTGCATGCGCATAGCCTATAAACACGTTTATAACAACAGCTGTATTTCACTCTCACAGCGCCATAAGTGTCTGGCAAGCGAGACAGTCAGACGAAGAGAGCCACTGCCCAGCTATGTCAGCAAGACAGAGTATGAGGGTTTTGTGAGAAGTCCCAGTCGCATCGTAAAAAGGCACGGCACATTAAAGAGGAAAATGTAGCCTAACCTATAGGCCTAACGCTACTGGTCGGTGCCGCTTAGTAGCCTACCAGCCCACTGCCATAACTTATTGAATTTACTTTAACTAACTGCATAAAAATGCCTACTGAACAGTAGCCTATACTATCAGAATAGGCGATGCCATAATGCCATTGGATCATCGCGTAAAATCACGCTGCTTTGGGCCTGGCGCGAGCGGACAGTCGGTGATCATTCCCTCTGGCTGGATGAAATTTTACATGTAGAGAGTATAGCCTACAAGTAATAATTGAGAATGCACGCTTCATTTTAAAAGAGCTGGATCCATCCATATCAGCGTAATGCCACCCTTTGAACTGCATTACCTATTCTGATTGTAGGCTAACTGTTCATCAGGTATGTCCTAATTAGTGAAAGTAACATGCCCCAGACGTGAGGTCTGCAGCCTATTTTAATGCTAATTTCTGTAGATAACAGAAATGATGAGACAGGCAACAGGTTGTGCGCTTCCCTTCTTCGCTTCTGTCAGATTAAAGACGAAGCAAGCCACACAAAGCGGTCTCGCTAGGGAGGAAAGGCCCCCTTGTGGCAAAAATCAGTATTACGCTCCCAAAAAATGTACATCAAATTAACGACATTATACTCTGCCACAACAATAAACACATGGAAATTACACAGACTTTTGCTAATGAAATCACAATGTGACCACACATTGCTGTGTGCCACATAAACTCAAAAGGTTCTTGAGGTGGCCTGGTAGGCTATAGGCTACTGAGCGGTACCAACTGTCTACTTACATTTTCCACTTTAATTCCGTGCCTTTTTCTTGCGCACAGCAAGCGCTTCTCGCAAGACCCATCCCGTAGTCTGTCTTGCTGACCTAGGCCTGGCAGGGGATCTCTTGGTGGTTTGACAGCCACTAGCACTATGTGTGTGAAATACAGCTGTTGGATTTATAAACATGTGTTCATATGCGCGTGCACCAAATTTAACTCAGCTTTCCAGCATTCAGAAGCAACCTCTGTGGTAACGAGTCAAGACCTTCTCATTTTAGTAAATGACTCTCGACCAATGCAAAATAGAAACCAATGGACTGACATTGATTAGTTCAAGATCGTTTATTGTCATTCATCCACAGACCGAGTAATGAACGAAATGCCGTTTCTCACAGTCCAGTGTGCTAAAACCAAAGTCACAATAGCCTAATTCAACTTACAAAACAATACACAAAACAAAAATTAGACAGGCTGGCCAGCCAAAAGAAGGAATGACATTTATTGTTTAATGTGATTTTTAAAGGAAAGCTGGAAAGTTAACAGGCCCGCAAAAAAAGACGCAATTTAATAAATGAGACAGCTGACTGTCAGGGAGCCGAGAATGGCGGGACTGGATCATTATAAAGTCCGTATACTAATACTGCAACCCCTATCTGAAGTAAGTCTAGCCTAACAGTGTCCATTCACTTTGACTGTTTAAGCACCAAGCATCACCGATGTAAACACAGAGTCCCTCTCCTCTCATCTCGGCAGACCTTACGCGGTGCGCCGCTGCATGCTCCAGGACACTGATGGGGCAGGTCTGTGTAAAGATGTCGGCTTAACAGTCTTCGATTTCCGGTGTTTGGCAGCATGACTCCCATTTCCTCCAGACCGGACATTTACCGGGAGCAGCCTTACGTCCAAGCTGGCCCAGCATGGCTCTATCCCGGCTGTCTTCTCTCTCCTCTGGAGCGATCACCCGCCGTGGTGCTTGGTCCTTTTTGATTGAAGTCTACATAAATACGTGTATTTGAGCAGTAACAGGCTACTTTATCAACATAGGAAATGCTCCATTCAAAGTAAAATTCAATAAGCTGGAGTTTAACGCTGAGAGCAGCTGAGCATACACAGCTATGGCTCGGAAGTAGGCTAACGGAAGAAGAAAGGAATTGCGAGGGAATGCAAAACATTTTGCGAGGGAATGCAAAAGTATTGCGAGGGGACGCAAAGTAGTCCTAAAAAAAAAAATTCGTAGTCCTTAAAAAAATATTCCTCACTGAGCCCTCGGAGCCACCGTAGCTAAAAACGCCAGGAGCGTGACGAGGCGCTGAGCGTCTTTTTCACGTCGCCGAGAGTTGAAAAATTTTCAACTTTGGGGAAACCGCTGCGCTCGTCACTGTCACTTTTTACCCAGCCGTCCAATCACAGTGCAGGAGGGGCGGGACAAACACCGCACCGAGCACATCCGATCTTGAACGAAACGATGTACCTACTCGCCGAGGTGTTTCCTCGGCCGCAAAATCTCATGAACACACGCATCGGAAAAGTCTGTACTCTCATGTTTCAGCCTTCTGTTCATGCAGACCGAGGGCCAGAGCAAGTAGGCCTACGTACTTTGTGGTGACATTTTTACATTCAGTAAATTAAGCAGGCTGCTCTACTTGTAGCACATCTCCTCCACGGAAATTATGTATCATAGCAACCACAGCTTCTCGAAAAAAAACACTGCGCCTCCAAAACGCACCGTAGCGCTCGCAGCTAGGCGTTTTCAGAACAGCAGGTGGCGTTTTCAGCTGGCAAAAAAGCGCTTTGGTGGACCACGGGCCTTAAGGACTTTAATCTGGTTTCATCCTGTTTCTGGAGCCTGAAGTCTGACTGAGCGTCCTGTGAACGTGGACGATGCTCCTTCAGGTACTAAATGAGTTAAATGCCAAACACACCTCTGATAAAAGTATAAAATCAACACGCACTAGTAGCGGATCTGTCAATCACAAGTGAAACGCCTACTGTGTCCTGATCCAGGTAAAGCTTCCTGAGACTCACCTGTTGCTGTTTGGGATCAGAGCGCACTCAGTGATGGTTTTACTATGAAGTCCATCAAACACCCTCAGAGGTCTGCAGCTCTCCACGTCCTGCACAGGTCAAAGGTCAACAAGACACGCTTCAGCTTAGCATCACAGCCAGCTGTCCACAGAGGTGCGTCTCAAGTTTCCCTCATGTCTTAGTCCGTCCTGCCAGGGAAGCACGGAGAGACGCAAGGAAAGCATGCGAGGAGGGAAGAAACGAGGACTTTTGTTTTTCCTCTGAAGCGTCACGTGAAGCGACATCCGTGATGTGATGACGCCGCAGCTAACTAGAGCTGGATCAGCTGATCGCAGCTGTAGAGACTGTTGATGGAGTTTGTGTCTGCACTGTGATGAGCAGCATGTTACCTCTCTGCAGCTGTAACCTGGTTAATAAAACACCTGCACAGGAAGAGCAACCTGCAGCTTGTACTAATATATACAGTATATATACAATATAATATATGATATACAATATAATATATATGATATATATCATATATATTATATTGTATATCATATATATGATATATATCATATATATGATATATATCATATATATGATATATATGATATATATAATATATATTATATTGTATATCATATATATGATATATATGATATATATGATATATATGATATATATGATATATATGATATATATGATATATATCATATATATTATATTGTATATCATATATATGATATATATGATATATATCATATATATGATATATATGATATATATCATATATATTATATATATCATATATATGATATATATCATATATATGATATACAATATAATATATATTATATTGTATATCATATATATGATATATATGATATATATCATATATATCATATATATGATATATATCATATATATGATATATATCATATATATGATATATATCATATATATCATATATATACGGGTCTCTGTGATTCCCCGTTTGGGATAAATAAAGTGTTTTGAAATATAAATTTAAAAATTCTGTAATTACACTGTGTTGCTGATCAGGCCCAGGCCCAGGGTCAGGATCAGGCCCAGGATCAGGATCAGGGTCAGGATCAGGGTCAGGATCAGTGTTATTACTGAACAATGCAGAATATGATCACGGCGTCTTTTGATTTATGAGGCTAAATGTTTCGGGGAAACTGAAATGAAGTAACTGAGGAACGCCCAGGAATAATCAGCCTCACATGTGACTGAATGGAAACGATGATAAATGATGCAGAAAGTGTTTCTTGCTGACAGACAGACTCTCTGACTTTAACTGTCTCCATAATAAAAGTTAATGTGGGAAATGACAGATCACGAAAAGAAAAGTATTTCTACTAAATGCAGAAAGTTGTTTGTGCTTCTTTTGTTGTTCAGACCTGCAGTGAACACAGAGTTTATTCTGTTGTCTGTCTTCACTCGTTAGGAAACAAATAAGAGCTTTGGGACAGTCTGTGAGACGGCCGACAGAACGACTTCCGGTTCAAGCGAGAAGCGAACGACAAATTAGAGACTGGAGATGCACCTGGAGTTTCAAAAGCATATAGAGAAGAAAGATAAAGAAAGCTCTTGAGCAAGGCACCAAACTCCAACGGCTCCACTGCTCGGAGGCCTCAGACTGTCCTGTTGCACAGCTGCAGGTGTGACTGACTCCGGACTGAATCTATAAATGAAGGTGGGAGGAGTTTGTTTACCCAGAGGATGGCGGTGCGGTCTGAGGAGCAGCTGAGGACGCGGCGGTTGTTGAAGCAGAGTCGAGCGGCGGTGACGGCGTCGCCGTGAGCTCGTAACACCTTCACTGGAACCTGCAGACACATGAACACATCACGGCTCTGATAAAGCGTTCACGCCATCACATGCTAAACTCACCTGATACTAAACAGTCTCCTTCCTACAAACACATTTTACTTAATTCTGTTTAACTGGCTTCAGTAAAAGACTTCAGTTATTCTTGTTACAAACTTCAGACGAGCCTCTGAATAAGTACATTTACTCGAGTCCTGTACTGAACAGTGGTGGACGAAGTACACAAATCCTGTACTTGAGTAAAAGTACAAATACCTTTGCTAAATATTACTGCACTAAAATTTAAATTTCTACTGGAGTCAGAGAGCAAAAGTACCTGCTTTTTAAAAAACTCCAGACGAAACAGAATTTGTTGGGTTGTTTAATTTTTAATTCTTCATGTAACTGAAACTGTCAGATAAATGTTCTCTGAGACCCTCTGAGATGTGTTGGAGTAAAAGTAGAAAGTCACAAAATCAACTGGAGTAGAAATACCTCTCATTTGTACCTAAGTACAGTAAATGTACTTAGTTACTGTTACTCAAGTCTGTATTTTACTTATTTCAGTTTCGTGACACTTACAGTCCATTTCAAAGAGAAATACTACACCATCACATTTATCTGGAATCTTTTGTTTCTTGACAAAATTAAGTTACAGAAAATTGAACTTAAACATTCAGTCAGTCAATTAGTCTATTTGTCATATATTAAAAAATCAGGGACTGTTTTGAAACATTTCCTGGTTTCAGACTCTCAAATGAGACAATTTCAGCTCAGGATAATTGTGCTTATATTTTAGGATAAATTCACTAACAAAATAATCAGCACTTTAATACACATTGAAAATAAGCATTAACGTTTGTTTCTGCACAATATAAACTAGTTAAAGATGAGCTCCATCTCAAATAACACAATAAAAATGCCGTTTGAACACCAATGCATCAGAAATAATAATCTAAAATACTAATAACATTAATGTAACGATACAGGTAACGTTAAATCACACAGCTTCAGAGTTACTGTAAACGTCTCAGCTAAAAATCAACACTTCGCTGCATTGAGTTACTTTGATACTTTAAGCACATTGTTGTTATAATACTTTCACTTGTAACTGAGTATTTTTACGCTGTTGGTACTTTTACTACAGTAAAGAACCTGCATTACTTCCTTCACCACTGATGAAGACGGTCAGTGAACGCACCCTGCCGGGCTAGCCGTTAGCCGCCTAGCTAGCCGTCTTACCTGGCTCTCCTGGCTCCACTCTCCGGCTCCTCTCTCCTCCTGGGTCCGCTCCTCCTCCTCCTCCTCCTCTTCTCCTCCTGGAGGTTCCTCGACTGATAAGGGGTCGATGTTTTTCGACGCCATTGATGAAACTTTAGTTAAAAGGTTTGCTTGTTTGTTTGTTAGCTACAGGTGACTTTAGCTCCCGCCGCGGCAGTCACCATAGCAACAGTCCCTCTGACTAACACGACACGTTGCCTTCAGGAGCTGTGGGACATGACACAATTGAACATGTAATAAACCGTTCCTGGGGGGAAGTCGGGCTTCAATAAAGTGTTTTCTAATACAGAAAGGTTTTATTTCAGTCTGCAGAGTCTGGCTGTCCTATTCCTACATTCTCCTTTCCCTTTATGCCCCTCTTCCGCTCTTCTTCCATACATTCTACTTAAATTTCCCGACAACTCTGAACGCGTCAAAACTACAAAATAAATCAGTCAGAAGAATCAATGACAACAAAACAAGTGAACATTAAAGAGGGACGTTTTATTATTTAAATGAAGAACAACAGGTTGTCTGTTGTGTAAAAGTAAAGACGACAGGAGGTCGACTCTGATGTGTGATTTCGGGCTGTTCGTCCTCACAGAGGACACACGTCCTGGTTCCTCACCAGGTCTGACGGGACTGGACCTTTTTTCAGTCTGGAAGGAGAGACGGAGACAAAGACACAGTCAGACAGTCCAAGACCATTCATGTAGTGTGGGAAACAAAAGGTCTGGATTATTTCATCACGACTGAGTAAAAACTCCGGAAGAAAAATATAACGCTGGTAACAAACTCTCTCACTGTTTTAACTCGGACGCTGTTTCCTACAGACAGAAGTCATTTTATTAACGTGAGCGAAGCCTCCGTGACCTCTGACCTTTTCAGCAGCTCCTCTGTGGACACGTGTTCGCCGTCGCTGTCCTCGTCGCTGTCCTCGGAGCTGCTGTCCGACGCCTCCTTCTTACTCTTCTTCTGCTGTTTCCCTTTGTGTTTGTGCTTCTTATGTTTCTTCTTCTGGGGGGAAATAAGGAAGATGACGTCAGAGAAGAAGAATCAAACAATCAGGAGACGTTTTGTTTTGCCTTTTTTTATTTCCTACCTTCTTCTGCTTCTTGTGTTTGTGCTGCTTCTTGTTCTTGTGTTTCTTCTCTCTGCTCCTCTTGTTGGGTTTCTCCTCCTCACGGGGGGAGCAGGCGGAGGCGGCGCCTCCTCTGACTGAACGGGGGAACAACAGGCGGAGTTTAGAGCGACACGTCTTCTCACCTTATTCACACTTCAGCTGCTCCAACTCGTGTAAAAATTACTCTGCTGATCGTCCATATTTTTCTCCTCATCTTCAGACCTCATTCAGACTCTGATTCTCTCCTGATTATCCTCTTCCTCATCCTCCTTCATCACCATGACCTCGCACACTAAGGTTTATCCTGACTCAGTCGCTCAGACGCCGTCCTGCTGCCCAAACACTCACTGCAGCACCACGTGGATTCATCCGCCGCTGAAATTAGTCTGAAGTCAGTGCTGAAGCACCTTAAACCTGAGTTTAAGCATCACTTTCGAGTGAAGGCGTCTCTGTGAACGCTGGTTTCAAACAGCCTTCTAATGCAGCGCTTACAGCAACGCGTGGCGTCAGCACGCCGTCTCTTCTAGCAGCCAGAAGAGACGCTAGCCTTAGCAACTTTTCAACAATCGGAGCGAGAAAACGACTAAAAATGTATATTTCTACACAAATTCGGCTCGTTTTTCTGCCATCAGTTTTTCGTGAGCTGTCGCAGCTGCTGCCGCTCTGATTTATGATTTACTGACGCAGTTTGAAGGAGACAGGAAGAGACCGTTAGAGCCGTTTCAAACAGGACTCGATGCCTCGCCGTCCTGTTAGACACCTGCTGAGTCAGCAGTTTAGCCCTTTTTGAACACAGCCTCTGTCAGCCAGCAGGGGGCGACTCCACCGGCTGCAGAGAGAAAATGTTTCTCCTTCTCAGCTGATTTATTCCCTCAGTAAACACTTTCCTGATGAGTTTATGGTCTCAGTCGCTAGTTTCAAGTCTTCTTCAACACAACATGATGTTCATTTAGTAAATTATGGTCCCATTTAGAGGAACAGAGACCAGGAAGCAGGGGGGGCTTTAGGGCGGGGCTACAAGGACAAGTTGCTACCATGGCGACCTGTCAATCAGGATGGAGGTGACTCGTATCCGCTGCTCTGTGGACATTTAACCAGCGCCGCTGAAATAGCTTGCTTCAAAACGTCTACGCCCACTGACTGATCCTTCTCTCTGGATTCTAGAGGAGGTCGTAATAATTAAGTGAACAGGATAAAAAGAAAGCTGCAGGTTTGAGAGTGACGGCGAGGAGGAGGACTCACCGAGAGCAGCGGAAGGAGGCGGCAGCTTCGGACCAAACTCTTCTTCTTCTTCTTCTTTAGTCGAGTTCTGAGATGAAACCGCCGCTTTAAAAAGAAACACAGACGACAAACAGCCAGTTAGAACGAGACAGAAACTCAGCTCCGGCTTCAGCAGCCTCTTTTTATTTCACACAGTGTTTGTTATTTATTTGGACATCTGCTGCATATTTATACTTTATATTGTGATGAAATCTCTGGTTGGCGGTTCTAACAGGGTCCTGTGATGGCAATTCGAGTTTTCAAATAAACAGCTCCGGCAAACACTTGTCTTTCTGTGAGTTTTAGTCAAGTCTTCTGCAGAAGGACTCACAGCAACACACATACGCCGGGTACATGTGTGCTCGAATGAGTGAGCAGAGCTCAGTGAGCCTGTTATTTATCCAGGGTTAGGGTTAATCATATCATCGCACAGAGACACGTTGTCCCTGAAGTCTGGATAACACAGAGAACATAGATATTTTGACTGTTACGTTTACACAGCACAGATGAGTCTCCCTGAGTCCAGGGTTACATACACTATGTTTGGAATTCCCATTACAGTCCCTAGATCTGACTGTGAGACACGTCCAGCTGATTTATGGTCAAAATGTCAGCGTGTCATGTTTCTGTCTTTGAACGCAGCGTCAATCTACTTCAAAACCTCAGAATGATGCAAATCAAACAGTAAAACCGGTCGGGTTTTATCCGTCCTTACCCGCCTGCTGGCTGGAGGTGGCGGTGGAGGAGGTGATGGTGGAGGAGGTGGCGGTGGAGGTGGTGGCGGTGGAGGAGGTGGCGGAGGTGACGTTGAAGAGATTCAGCGGCTGCGGCTCGACCTCCTCCTCCTTCACAGCCTCCTCATCGTCGCTCTCTCCCTCTGACGAAGAGGAGGATTTCTCATCAGAGGAGCCGGCGAAGATGGCCTTGAACAGATCCATGGGAGGCCGGCTCTCCTCCTCCTCCTCCTCCTCCTCCTGTTCCTCGTCACCTCCTTTCTTCTCGTCTGAGCTCGGCCGCCCCGCTGACCTCGCCTGTGTGAGGAGAGAACACGAGGTCAGGTGTCCGATCACGTTCCCGCTCTCTAAGAGGTGAAGACCATCAGCCGGACTCACCTGCTCCGCTCCGTCGGGTGGGGTCTGATCGTCGGTGCCGGTGCAGGCAGGTAAAGCAGGTACGGAGGTTTGTTCCAGTTTGGCCTCGCTCTGGTTTGCAGGCGTGCGCTGAGCAGCTCGCTCAGCGGGTCGTTCTTCTTCTTCCCCTCCCGGTCTGAAACGTCCCACCGAGACCTCTTCCCAGCCCCCGGGGGCTTTGGAGGAGCTGAGGAGGAGCAGAGAAACAAACATACTATGAAGCTCAGGGTGTTGGTCTAAAGGCTCTGAGCTTTCAGCGCCCCCTGCAGGTGGATCAGGTACCTGGAGGTTCTCTGCTCTCCGTCACAGTCAGGAAGTTGAAGACTGAAAACTTGTCTCTCTTCACTTTGGGCAGACCCACCGTGCTCGACCTGCGGCGCCAACAACAGGCAGATATTCAGACTTTAAATCACCAGGCGGTCGAACCAACAGGAAGGAGGCAGAGACTCAACTTCCTGTCGGCTTCAGAGCCGCTGATTAACTGATGGTTCTGATTTAATCCCAAAAATCAGTCGGATTTCGATCTAAACTCTGTGTGTCGTCGGTCGTCACTTATTTTTCTGTTCTCTCCCGCTTAAATATTTTGCATATTAATAACCTTTCTAAAAATAAAACTCCACCCTGCGTGTTTAAGATGTTCACTAGGCTCCCGCCTGGTAATGCAGGCGACAGGTGTGAAGAAGAAGAGCAGCGAGAAGATTCAAGGACGCTGAACGCCAGAGGGGCTGCTGGGAGACTTTCAGTGGTTCATTTCAGCGATCTCGCTCTTCCACCAGCTGTCTCATTAAAACCAGTAACACACTCACAAGTGAAGCATCATGTGTAAGTGATGCAGGCTCTTTGGGCGACGTGACCTAAAATCAAACTGACGACTAATTTAACATTTTACCTTAGTTTAGCAATAAATCGATTAAATTAACAGCAAATTTAATTACACAAATCAGGGCGCATAAGCAACTAATGATTTTCACTCGCTCATCGGTGAGCACGGCAGCGCTCAGCGAGCTTCCTGTCCTCATTCTTCAGCAGACGTGTACCTGACAGGTGATGTCATCAGAGCAGGAAGTCGGGTCTTTAAGGGCAGAGCAGTTAGCAGTGCGTGGCGAGCGTCCGGGCGAAGTGCAGGTCACCGTGCTAATAAAAGTCTGCTGGAAAGCGAAGGCGGTTGGCGCTGGCTAACGTCTCCCTGAGCTTCAGACTGAAGGCTGAGCAGGACCGGACGGCGCCGCGTCACGTGACCACACACACGGTATCGTGTTTCAAGGGGGAGGGAAACAAACACACACGATATTAACAGGATTAAATAAACGAAATAACCGACATGGAGAAATTATGTCGGTTGGTGGTTCTCAAAGTGGGGGCCGGGGACCCCTAGAGGTCCTTGAGGGGTTTCCAAAAGGGGAGTAACCTTATTTTCTTTATAATTCTATCCATAAGCAGCACAGTGACAGAATGTCTCATGGCTTTCATACACTTTCTGTAATAAAACATCTAAAAAGGAAAAATCCTCTCAGACGGAGGCTCTGGGACTAAATCTTTGGTGTGAAAAGGAGGAGGGGGGGGCCGGAGCCAGGGTACCCTCTTCTTCATTCCGATCTGCGGAGCATTTCAGAATAAGAGCGTTTTGCCTGATTTTGCTGACATGTTTAGATTTTGTGGATTTAGTGATTAATATTTTTTGACTACTTTGATTAAACTCTTTTTTCTGTCTGCGCTTATTGTTGACATTCGATCGGGGGTCTGCACGGGTATTTTATTTTGAAACCGCTGCGTATTCTGTCCAGAGCGGGGCCGAGAGACGCCGCCGGTGTGAGCACGAGCTCCGGCAGCCGCAGACGGACTCGGTGGACTTTGGGAGGGAGTCCGGGATCATGTAAACTTGGTTTAAAAGACTCTGTAGGAGGTGGCTCCGCCCCCACTGTGCTGACAGTCTAGCTCCGCCCCCGCATACCGGCATCCTCGTCCTCAGCGGTTAGACCTATTTGTACTTACACGTACGTTTGAGTTTTAATTTACAAAACGCAGGACTGTTCACAGCATTTCACTTTTTCTAAACATTAGTTAGTCGATGGGCTGCACGCCGCCAAGGGGTGTGGTCACAGGTGACAGGCGCGTGTGTGTGTGTGTGTAGTACCCGGGGTAGGGGTGGGGCACGTTGAACCTCTTGCAGAGCAGTTTGTCCGGATGCCACTCGAACGTTTCTCTGGTCAGTTTCCCGAACATCTTCATATTGACGGCAGCCTGTTTGTCGTCCACGTCGCCCTGACAACCAAGACAACCACAAACAGCGACGCAGGTTTACAAACAACCTGATGAGCACATTAAAGTTTAATGTCCTCTGTGTCCCTCACAGACTCCAACACTCACTAACTGCACCCAGGCAGGGAGGCACTTTGCAGGTGCATTATGGGAAATGTAGGATTCAGTGTTTCTGGACAAAGACTTTATCCAACAGCCGCGGTAAAAAGGTATATTCGTTAGCTCAGATTACTGACAGCGATGGTGGCGGGAGGACGCTTTACGGTCCAGAGCGGCTCCTCCTACCTCCTCGTCACGCTTGACCTCCACGCCGTCGTCGTCCTCCTGCTGTTTGGCGCTGGTGAAGCGGGAGGAGAGCGAGGACGCAGGTGGGTCTGTACAGGATGGAGGCTCGGGCGAACTCCTCCCTCTCCCTGCTGCGCTCCCACTCCGTCACCGCCGGGTCCAGACTCTGCTCCAGGGCGTCTGAGACACAAGGACATCAAACAGTCTCCGTTAGTTCACAACTGAACGAGGAAACAACCAAATACTAAAAGTGTGAAGGTTTAACACTCGATGAAAACCGTGTTTTTCAACTTGAAGTAGTTTCCGTAACGTTTGGCAGCATTGAGGCAGCACGGTAACGTTAAACATTCGGCAAACATTTGCATCAGCTGAAGACCAGACAGCACTGACGCTCCCGCAGTGCATGATGGGACACGTAGGACCTACCCTTGTCTCCCTGCCTAAGGCTGCTCAGGTACTGCTCGTAGCGCGCCTGTTTGCTGGGGTTCTTCTCAAACGGTCTGAAGGTCTGTGAGGAGGTCTGGACGCCCTTCCACACGGCCAGAGCCTCCTGCTCGAGGCCGGAGGGGGCTGCGACGTCCGCGGCCTGCCGCCCCGCCGGCCGCAGGGCGTCACGGGAGTGCGGTGGGGCGGTGGCGGTTTTGGTGGGGGCCACGTTGGAGGAGTTGCGGAGGTTGAGCAGTCGCTCCCGGTCTTCGGCCTTCAGCAGCTCCAGGACTGAACTGGGACCTGATTCAGGATGAAAACATTTACCTCATGTGTTTCTAATAAGACGCGTCTTGTTTCAAACAGCTCGGCACGAAACACGTCTGTTAAAATGATTTAATCTCTAAAATATTAGAACGTATTTTATTCTAACTCGTTTTTTATTCACCATTAAAGTCCCTGAATAAACTAAACCCAGCAGGACCTTACACCGATTCTTTTCCTACCTTGCAGGGTGTCTTCTCCCAGCAGCGCCCTCCTCTGGCCGGAGTCCAGCTGGTGGCGTCCTTCTTGTTGGGGCTCCTCTTTGACCATGTGGCCCCTGGAGGTCCTCAGAGCCTCGGCCAGCGCAGGACTGACCCCGGAAAGACGCGAAACGTCGACCGACGGGCGGAAACGATGGACGGGGCGATAGTCTCTGGGCAGAGCGGGCGGAGGGAAGATCTGCAGGCGGAGAGACGTCAGATTAGTGAAGGAGTTTACTTCAGCGACACGTCAGCAGCCGCCTGGAAGACGCTCACCGCTTTCTCCTCGGACGGATTTTGAGCCAGAGTGAATCCCTCCAGGATTTTACCGAGGTACGAGGCGTCTTTGCTTTGGTCTGTGAACATAAGTTAAACATTTTAAGATTTTACTAAAAAGCTCAGCGTCAAAAGGCTCCGAACCAGCAGCAAAACAGCTTTTCTGGTTAAAGTTAAAAAAAAACAAATATAAAAATAAACAAACATTATTTCTTCAGGATCAAAACATTACTGAAACTGAACGAAACTGAAGTCTGACAGCAATAAAATGTGTATTTAAAGATCAAACTAGAGAACAAAAAGAAAGTGAAGAGCCGAGGTTTGTAAAGTATCTGTGAACGTTTGTGTTTAATAAGGCTGATTTTCCGCCGCACGGCACCAGCTCGACTCGCCTGGGGGAAAGTTGGACCTGTTACCAGGGGCTTTGTTTCCGTATCACCTCCGTCGAGGTTCCAAGCGAGCTGCGGCGATGTGACGTGAAAACACAGCAGGTTGGTCAGAGAGAATATTCACTGCATCATCAATTCGAGCACCAGACAGACGCAACAGGAAGTTTATTTTACAGTTTTCATCACTAAATCCACTTCTGGGAAGCTCTGAGGTGAGAAATCAGCTGTGTAGATTTTGAATACTGACAGTTTTAGGAGAAGTGACGGCGGAACAAAAGTGTGATGAATATTTTCGGAGTTGAGGAGCTCGGCGAGCGGCGGCGGGGGGAGGAGCGTGTGAGGCCGCCCGCTCACAGAGCCCTCTGTTCCCGCCGTCACACAGCTGGAAGGTTTTCATGCCGCTTATCTGTCTTTACATTCTGAGGAAGGTTCAAACTTAAATCCAGAGACAGCAGTGTGTGCGGGTTGAAAATTATGTTGCGGAAGACGTGTGTGCCGTCGCTATGACGACCGGCTATAATAAGGGGTACTATGTGCAACGGCAAACGGAGCACGGCCGAGTCGAGTCGATCCTGGTGATGGAAAAGCAGCTTACGGTGCGAGTGCTGATCTGATTGATGATCGTTTCCTGATGATTCTCTCTGCAGGTGTGAAACTGTTTTACGGTCAATGAAAAGAAACGTTTCCGAGGGACGAGTGAAACTGTCTGTGTTCGGTCGGTCGGTAACGTCAGTCTGCAGCTTGAGTCCATCCTGACAGAGATCATGTGAGCGTGAAACCGGCTGCTGGTTAGAAAACATACGAAGCCTTTGTCCCTGATCTTCACGTCTGTCAGCACCAGCTCAGACCAGGCGTGAGTCCCACAGGTGAGTGTGTGCCGTCTAAAATGTTCAGGCTCAGCAGCCCTTTAGCCCTCGGAGGGACCTGAAACATCTCTTCAGGGCTTTGAAACTCAGGTTTTGGAAATTCAGTCTAAATCAAAAACGCTTTGTAGGAATATTTAAAATTTAAGGAAAATTCTTTTCATGCACAAACTTTCCAGGCCTTTCCAGGCCTTTCCAGGCAGCGTTACCTCTCTTCTTGGTGTACTGCTGCGGGGCCGTCCAGCCGTACAGGCCGTCCCCGGGCTCCTCCCCTCCCAGCACCGTGGTCGCACCTGGACATGGAGTCTCTGTGGTAAATGTCCTCGTCGTCGTCCTCCAGGGCGCCGACCCAACGCCTCGTGGGTCAGAGGTCAGCAGCAGCATTGAGAGTCACAGCCTAATTAGATCATTACTAATTAAAAGGCTCTGAGCTTCAGGGGACCCACCTGTCGCCGCCACGCCCAGCGGGCCTCCCTGCGGCGTCTCCAACAGGTCGGCTCCTCGCCTCGGACTGGGGTTAAACAGGTTGATGTGTTCGGGCGCCTCGGCCCTGCAGCGCCAGGCCGGGGTCCAGACCGCGGTACCCCAGACCCTGAACCCCCACCCTGGGGTTGAAGTCCACCGGAGTCACGTCCTTCGGGGCGAAGGTCACGTTCTCCGGAGCAAACTCGTCATCGTCTTCGTCCTGCCGGGTCAGACAGAGAGGAAGCAACGTTATAGCGTTTAAATGTTGGAGAGGTTCCTGGTGCCGGACTCAAAGGGGTCAGGGAGGTCAGAGACCAGAGGACTGACACCACGTTTTAAAGGGTTTGTTTCACCATCCTGAGAGCGAAATGATTCAACAAGGCCTGCTGGGACTTTCATTAATATCTGACTTTTATATATTTTATTTAAATTATAACTTATAACAGGATTAATATAAATAAATATAAATATTCAGTCAGACACAGCTTCTAGTTCCAGCTTCTAAAACCTGCTTTTGTCTCTTTTATATCACAGAAGCCTGAATCTCTTCATGTTTCAGTCAAAGTGAACACGTGAAGACTTCCTGTCGGGACACTTTGCCTGTTCTCCAGACGTTTCCAGAACACCTGAATGTAACAATAACAACTGATCCGTAGTTCTACATCAGAGCCCAAGTCTTTGTCGACCTGCAGCACAAACACGGAAACAAAAACACTTTCTGTTGGCAGAAACCAGACAGTCTGTCTCCACCGCTCAGCGTGAATCCGTCACCTGCGAGTCCTCCGATCCAGCAGGGGGCAGCACGCAGCCGTAAACTCCGCTACCTCCGTCTGTCAGGAGGAGAGAAGAAGAGATGAAACAGAAGATCACAGCCTGTCGCTTTAAGAGCAGCTGGCGCTGAAACCTCAGCTGCACTCGTCTGCTGCCGGGCGAAGCTTCCTCTTCACGCGAGGCCCGACACCCTGACCTTCCTTCCAGCCCATCCTCCTCAGCAGCTCCACCCCTATGGACAACCTGAGGGACAAAACCAACACACCTCAGACTCATTCTGCACGTCAGGAGAAAACGCAGAGTTTCTGCGTTTTCAGAGTAAAAACACAGACGGAGACACGAAATCATAAACTGCAATTACACAGTAACAAATGCTTCAAATCCTCAGTGAGCGTGCAGGACGTTCTGAGTTCACCGACAGACTGTCAGCGCCCTTTCCACGCATACGACAGGCCGGCGGGTAAGCGGCGGGTACCTGGCAGGTGCGATCAGCTCCTCCAGCAGAGTGTCTCCGGGGATCAGCGCCGCCTGAGCGCTGACGGCTCTCGCCTTCTCGCCGGCCTTGTCTCTGCGACTGGACGAGAACTCCTGGCTGGTGGTGATCTCTCTGGGAGCGATGCCGTGCTCGCCGAGGTCCTGACACACAACAACAACGACATCATCATCATCATCATCGGGCTCAGGCTTCGCCGATTTGTTTCTGCACTGTGTGAAACGCGCCGCCTGAGACACGCTTTCAGCAGTTCTGCTCCGTACCTCCTCGTCCATGAAGTCCTCTGGTCTGGCATGGCGTTTGTCCGCTTCTGTTGCCGTGGACGACACAAAGGTCGACGGGGCCCAGCCTGAACAACAACAACAACACTCAGAGGATAAGAAGTCAGCGTCGTGACATTCACGCCTGGAGGTAAAGGCGCCTCCTCAGAGTTTCCAGGTTACAAAACTTTTCATAGCAAAGATTCACTGATTATTTATCAACTATTAAAATTAACCACCAACTATTTTGAAAATCGATTTAATCAGTTTGAGTCATTTTTTAAAGAAGAATTCTCTGATTTCAGCTTCTTAAAGGTGAATGTTTTCTGGTTTGCGTCCTGCTCCATGACAGGAAACAGAGGACGTCATCTCGGACTTTGGGAAACGCAGATCGACATTTTTCAACATGTTCTGACATTATAGACCAAACAACTTTAACCAAGAAGATTCATCAGCGATGAAAATAACCGTCAGCTGCAGCCGTACTAAACGTCAAAGAATGAACTGATGAATGACTTATTATCAGAATGACTGGCTGAGGCTTCATCAGATCACTATCCCTCAGCATCATCTGGTGTCACTGAGGATTTATTAGGCAGCAGGTCTGAGGTCAGAATCTGAAACTTTTAATATTTCACACAGTTAAATTTCAGGATGAGTTGGTGGCTAAAACATTTGCAGATGTAAAATAAAGTAATTTCTTAGTGTCAGAAATTCTATGAAATGAGCTGAGGGTTTTTTGATGTTGTTGAGGACAGATTTTCTCAGTGACCAGATGTTACAACCGAACTTCCCAGGAGGTGCGTCGGACTGGCGGAGATCAGATCCAGATCATCCTGGACCACGAAGGTCACAGCAGGTGAGCAGGTGTTACGATGCAGCTGCGGCACTGACCTTCTTTAGTGCCGACAGTGTTGAAATAACCGGCTGAAAACCCTCCAGTGAACGCCCCGTGGAACCTCTGATACCGTCCCTTCTCATCCTTCACCGTCTGCTCGTGCAGCGGCAGCGGCTTCTTCAGCGGCTCGTCTGCGACACATTTTACAAACACACGGTGCGTCACGACATGATGGACAGAGTTTTCAAGTAGTAACCACACATTTAAAAATATTAATTTTATTATAACTAAGAGTGAAGTGAACCTGTAAGCAGTACTTGAACGCCTCATATCATTATATTGTTTTCAAAATAAGACGCAGTAACCAGCAGCTGGCAGACAAACAGCAGAGCAGTTAAAGTATAATATTATCTTCTGTCTGATGTTGAGGAAAAGTGTCACAAAGGCAGTAAAGTTCTGACAGGATTATTTCACAGTTTAAAGGGAAATAATTATTGATTAGATGATTTCCCCTCGCAGACCAAACTCAATGCAAAAATCTCCCAATTTGTTCCTTTTGGGCAAGATGATTCCCAGGAATCTGGATAATTTACAGTTTAACACAACCCTTTCACATTCACCTGAAACACCCGGGACACCACACTGCTGCCGTGTTCAGCCAGGTTTCAGCTTTGGGTTTTTCAGACTTGTGAAACCTTTGTTTTATATGTAAAAATAAAATCAGGGATCGATAACTTATATGTTTTATTCACATTACACCTCAGTGCTCGCTCTTTTTTTCACTTTCAGAAATCTGAAACTGTGTTTTAAAGAAACTTTAGCGTCTCTGGGTCAGTCCAGTCCACATCGGACAGCTCCAGGTGTGGTGGTTTTTGATCCGGATCTGGTTTCCCCTTAACTTTCCCCCTAGAATTGCCGAATCAGAATCTAACTTCAGCGTCGACCTCATTTACAAACTGACTGAGCTTCAGAAAACCGACAGTAAACATTAAGAAACAGATTGTAAATAAAAGACTGAGGTTTGAATTAAATCATCTGCTGGTTTTTAAATCTAAATCACAACTGGACAGTAAAATATCTCGACTGAAACCCTCCGAATGAGCCTGTTACGATGATCTAAAACAGCCTGATATTTGAATGAAGTCTGGTTTACGGATCAGGTGGCTAACAGCTAACAGCTAACAACTCTGAGCTTGTTATTAGCTCGCTGCTCGTTAGCTTAGCTTAGCAAAGTGACTGCTGGGAACGTGCCGGCTCATCTCCCGCCACATGAAACAGTCGGAAAGTGTTAAAATCGAAGCACATTGATTATAAAGATGTTTCAGAATGAACGCTACCTTCTTCCAGCGGCTCCAACGGAGTCCCGTAACTCACAAAATCCTCGTCGCTGTCGCTGTCGGACGCCATGTTTGTTACTACAACTACGGTAGGCGCAGGAGAACAAACTTCACATGCGAAGGAGAAACGACGACCGGTCGCAGCAGAAGAAAGGGCGACATCTGGTGGCGGCGCTGAAAACTTCCAACATCGGATTTACTGTGTTCGTCACATAAATAAGCAAAAAACACGTTGTTGTTTTAAATTGTTTTCACTTGCTAACAAAACTGAGGTCACAGTCAGCGAAACACAAGTGCACGTGGACAAAACTGTGAATCACTTGTCAGTGCATTCAATTCATTCAATGACCACTTTCTCCAAAATCCATGAACTCCTTTCTCAGCACCACTCCACCAACACTGTGTGTGCAAAACTGTTTCAACACATTCGAAACAGAAAGGTGGCAAATGTCAACCAGACTGAAATATACAGAATATTTTACTTACTCTTCTGTTCACCTCTTTGTTCACTTTTCATTTAGAAATGTGAGAAGTGTTTTTAAAAAAACAAAGTGTGGTTTAAAACTGCAGTGTAAAGCAGGAAATGTGAAAGTGAATTTCAGGTTGTGGTCATTGTCTCGAGTAGCTACCAGCTGATTTGAGAAAAACTGTACTGTAGCACTGAAATGTTAGGAATTAGATTTTTGTTTCTGTTTTTTATTTGTAGAAAATTACTAAAAGCGATGATATAGAAAAGGATATTATGCAAATTATCTTCATTTCTGATTCATTCGTGTTTCATATACTTTAGTAAAGCCAACAAAGTGAAAATATGTTATTCCTGTTCTATAATGAAATGCTGGTTTATGTGAAAAATCAACTTCAAAGATAATAGTGATGTACAGATGCTCCCTGTTGTTAGTGGTTTGTAGTTGAGTGTGTTGTGAGTGACAGCCTTTGCTTTCTGAGTGAGAACTGCTGTCAGTGTTTGGTCGAATGAGTTTATTCAGAGACGTACGAAGTGTTTTGGAGGTTTGAGTGAGTTTTGGTGGTTGATTAACGAGCCGTGTTGGTGATGCAGACTGTGTGAAGAGTTTAAAAACGTGGCTTCAGTTTTCAATCATGCTTCTTAGCAATAGAAAAAAACTGTAACCTGAAGAGCAGCGTTACTAATCCAGTTTTTTCTGGTGCTGATTTGCGCATATTTAACATACTAGGCACTCAATAAAATATGTTTTAAAAAGTGAGAGTAATTTTTTACCATAAGTGTAGTTTTAACAGTTACACCAGCGTTTGGTGGTGCATGATTATGAACAAGTGTCTCCGGTTTCCAACATTATCAACTGCTTATGTCATGCTGACCCCCCAAAACATCCAGGCATCAGTTCTCTGTGTAAGGCGTTCACGAGCAAAATGGTCGAACTACGTTGTCAAAATCATACAGGTTTAGATGTTTTTGTAAATGTGTCCTGAACTGAAGTTTGTAGTGATGGCGTCTGAAGCCCGAAAGACAGGAGCGCTCTTTCTGTATCACAATGGCGTCTTCCGTCGACAAATTACAGTGCAAACAGTAAAAGCTGTGAATCTAATCTGTGATGCAACGTGAAACTTTGTTTTTTTAGTATTTTCACTATCTTGTTTATAAAAAATGACTTGACAGACTTGTAATTCTGATGCCCTGATGTAGGATTTCGATCAACCTAATGTGTTCTGCAGGTAATCCTCTGTGTGGTGCTGTTTATATGGTCCGCTTTCAGAAATTCTCTTACTGTTTTGCAAATGTTAGACATGGTTTAAGAAATGTACCAAAGTGACTGAGGAAAACTGTAACACTTATTTGGCAACGAAATACTCATGTAAGTAAATTTATAGATGCACAACAGGACTGGAGATGAAACTGACTCTCCCCACAGTAAATACTGGACTGCTTGGCTGAATAAAAGTGTCGTTGTTGGCTCACACTTTTGTTTCAGCCATTTCTCTTTGCTACCAAGTTTGTTGTTTGTTTGTGAGAAAGAAATCTATTGTGGTCAAACAGGCCAAAGCTGTTGAGTTAGTTTTAGCACAAAGTGACTCCCTTGACCTCAGGGGAACTTTGCAGACGTCACTACGGTCAACGGCCTCATTGAGGGTGATGACAGTCTGTTGACACTGGTTCAACACACAGATTGATTTCAGATAGCGTTTGTGTCTCTTACATTTCTTTTTGGCTTCTGGGATCAATCTCTGTGAAGTGAGGGTCCCATCATCAAAAAATGGCCAGCGAAGGAATGCTTCCTGTACCTGCTCAGGACGTTCAACCTCCCTCAGGAGCTGCTGCTGCTGCCAACCATCCAGGAATTCTACACCTCCAGAGTCAAGACACATGCAGGGAAAATCACTGCAGTGCCATCACGCCGTGAACTTTAACTCTGTACAACCATAAAAACAATTCCTGTGCCACAACCCTGCATAGATAGATAGATAGATAGATAGATAGATAGATAGATAGATAGATAGATAGATAGATGATGATAGATAGATAGATAGATAGATAGATAGATAGATGTTTCTTTTGAAAAGCAGTGTGAGCACAGCAGAGGTGTCAGCTATCGAATGTCCATCCAAAGCTCACAGCAGTTTGTCATTTGTTTTCTTTAAACCTGAAATCACTCCGAACCCCCTCTGTGATCTATATAAACACACAATGCTCGAGACAAACCAAACGCCTGCCTCAGCAGAAAGCTGAGGCTCCTTTCAGATCCAAATCTGAGACCCCCTCGACTACATAGAAAACACAGGGCCTCCCTGCTCTTTGTAACTCGACGAGCTGCTAAACTTCAGGGGGTTTAAACTAACTGAACCTGGGAAGAGCTGGAAAGAGCTCAGGGTAGGGAGACAGGACAGGGCCAGAAAAGCTCCAGAAAAATGCCAGAAAACAGCCAGAATATGGCCAGAAAAGAACCAGAAGATAGCCAGGAAAGAGCAAGAAAAGAACCAGAAGATAGCCGGGAAAGAGCCAGAAAAGAGCCAGAAGATAGCCAGAAAACAGCCAGAAGATAGCCGGGAAAGAGCCAGAAGAACGCCAGGAAAGAGCGAGAAGATAGCCAGGAAAGAGCCAAAAGATAGCCGGGAAAGAGCCAGAAGATAGCCGGGAAAGAGCCAGAAGATAGCCGGGAAAGAGCCAGAAGATAGCCAGGAAAGAGCCAAAAGATAGCCGGGAAAGAGCCAGAAGATAGCCAGGAAAGAGCCAGAAGATAGCCAGGAAAGAGCCAAAAGATAGCCGGGAAAGAGCCGGGAAAGAGCCAGAAGAACGCCGGGAAAGAGCCAGAAGATAGCCAGGAAAGAGCCAAAAGATAGCCGGGAAAGAGCCAGAAGATAGCCGGGAAAGAGCCAGAAGATAGCCAGGAAAGAGCCAAAAGATAGCCGGGAAAGAGCCAGAAGATAGCCAGGAAAGAGCCAGAAGATAGCCAGGAAAGAGCCAAAAGATAGCCGGGAAAGAGCCAGAAGATAGCCAGGAAAGAGCCAGAAGATAGCCAGGAAAGAGCCAAAAGATAGCCGGGAAAGAGCAAGAAGATAGCCAGGAAAGAGCCAGAAAAGAACCAGAAGATAGCTGGGAAAGAGCCAGAAAAGAGCCAAGAAGATAGCCAGAAAAGAGCCAGAAGATAGCCAGAAAGAGCCAGAGAGATAGCTGGGAAAAGAGCCAGAAGATAGCCAGGAAGAGCCAGGAAAGAGCCAGGAAAGAGCCAGAAGATGGCCAGGAAAGAGCCAAAAGATAGCCGGGAAAGAGCCAGAAGATAGCCAGGAAAGAGCCAGAAAAGAACCAGAAGATAGCCAGAAAGAGCCAGAAGATAGCTGGGAAAGAGCCAGAAGATAGCCGGGAAAGAGCCAGAAAAGAGCCAGGAAAGAGCCAGAAGATGGCCAGGAAAGAGCCAAAAGATAGCCAGAAAAGAACCAGAAGACAGTCGGGAAAGAGCCAGAAAAGAATCAGAAGATAGCCGGGAAAGAGCCAGAAAAGAATCAGAAGATAGCCGGGAAAGAGCCAGAAAAGAATCAGAAGATAGCCGGGGAAGAGCCAGAAAAGAACCAGAAGATAGCCGGGAAAGAGCCAGAAAAGAATCAGAAGATAGCCGGGAAAGAGCCAGAAAAGAGCCAGAAGATAGCCGGGAAAGAGCCAGAAGATAGCCGGAGAAGAGCCAGAAAAGAACAAGTAGATAGCCAGAAAAGAACCAGAAGATAGTCGGGAAAGAGCAAGAAAAGAGCCAGAAGATAGCCAGAAAAGAGCCAGAAGATAGCTGGGAAAGAGCCAGAAGATAGCCGGGAAAGAGCAAGAAAAGAGCCAGGAAAGAGCCAGAAGATAGCCAGGAAAGAGCCAAAAGATAGCCGGGAAAGAGCAAGAAGATAGCCAGGAAAGAGCCAGAAAAGAACCAGAAGATAGCTGGGAAAGAGCCAGAAAAGAGCCAGAAGATAGCCAGAAAAGAGCCAGAAGATAGCCAGAAAAGAGCCAGAAGATAGCTGGGAAAGAGCCAGAAGATAGCCAGGAAAGAGCCAGGAAAGAGCCAGGAAAGAGCCAGAAGATGGCCAGGAAAGAGCCAGAAGATAGCCAGGAAAGAGCCAGAAAAGAACCAGAAGATAGCCAGGAAAGAGCCAGAAGATAGCTGGGAAAGAGCCAGAAGATAGCCGGGAAAGAGCCAGAAAAGAGCCAGGAAAGAGCCAGAAGATGGCCAGGAAAGAGCCAAAAGATAGCCAGAAAAGAACCAGAAGACAGTCGGGAAAGAGCCAGAAAAGAATCAGAAGATAGCCGGGAAAGAGCCAGAAAAGAATCAGAAGATAGCCGGGGAAGAGCCAGAAAAGAACCAGAAGATAGCCGGGAAAGAGCCAGAAAAGAATCAGAAGATAGCCGGAAAGAGCCAGAAAGAATCAGAAGATAGCGGAAGAGCCAGAAAAGAGCCAGAAGATAGCCGGAAAGAGCCAGAAAAGAATCAGAAGATAGCCGGAAAGAGCCAGAAAAGAGCCAGAAGATAGCCGGAAAGAGCCAGAAGATAGCGGAG
>JALXJV020000006.1:39969913-40002677 GCA_024633595.2 Lepomis macrochirus
TCTGGCTCTTTCTCGGCTATCTTTTGGCTCTTTCCCAGCTATCTTCTGGCTCTTTTCTGGCTATCTTCTGGCTCTTTTCTGGCTCTTTCCCGACTATCTTCTGGCTCTTTCCCGACTATCTTCTGGCTCTTTCCTGGCTCTTTCCTGGCTCTTTCCTGGCTATCTTCTGGCTCTTTCCCAGCTATCTTCTGGCTCTTTTCTGGCTATCTTCTGGCTCTTTTCTGGCTCTTTCCTGGCTCTTTCCCAGCTATCTTCTGGCTCTTTTCTGGCTATCTTCTGGCTCTTTTCTGGCTCTTTCCCGACTATCTTCTGGCTCTTTCCCGACTACCTTCTGGCTGTTTTCTGGCTCTTTCCCGACTATCTTCTGGCTCTTTTCTGGCTCTTTCCCGGCTATCTTCTTGTTCTTTTCTGGCTCTTTCCTGGCTATCTTCTGTCTCTTTTCTGGCTCTTTCCCGGCTATCTTCTGGCTCTTTCCTGGCTCTTTCCTGGCTATCTTCTGGCTCTTTTCTGGCTCTTTCCCGACTATCTTCTGGCTCTTTTCTGGCTCTTTCCCGACTATCTTCTGGCTCTTTCCCGACTACCTTCTGGCTGTTTTCTGGCTCTTTCCCGACTATCTTCTGGCTCTTTTCTGGCTCTTTCCCGGCTATCTTCTTGTTCTTTTCTGGCTCTTTCCTGGCTATCTTCTGTCTCTTTTCCTGGCTCTTTCCGGCTATCTTCTGGCTCTTTCCTGGCTCTTTCCTGGCTATCTTCTGGCTCTTTTCTGGCTCTTTCCGACTATCTTCTGGCTCTTTTCTGGCTATCTTCTGGCTCTTTTCTTGCTCTTTCCGACTATCTTCTGGCTCTTTCCCGACTATCTTCTGGTTCTTTTCTGGCTATCTTCTGGCTCTTTTCTGGCTTTTTCCCGGCTATCTTCTTGTTCTTTTCTGGCTCTTTCCTGGCTATCTTCTGTCTCTTTTCTGGCTCTTTCCCGGCTATCTTCTGGCTCTTTCCTGGCTCTTTCCTGGCTATCTTCTGGCTCTTTTCTGGCTCTTTCCGACTATCTTCTGGCTCTTTTCTGGCTATCTTCTGGCTCTTTTCTTGCTCTTTCCGACTATCTTCTGGCTCTTTCCGACTATCTTCTGGTTCTTTTCTGGCTATCTTCTGGCTCTTTTCTGGCTTTTTCCCGGCTATCTTCTTGTTCTTTTCTGGCTCTTCCCCGGCTATCTTCTGGCTCTTTCCCGGCTATCTTCTGGCTCTTTTCTGGCTCTTTCCCGGGTATCTTCTTGTTTTTTTCTGGCTCTTTCCCGGCTATCTTCTGATTCTTTTCTGGCTCTTTCCTGGCTATCTTCTGGTTCTTTTCTGGCTCTTTCCTGGCTATCTTCTGGCTCTTTCCCGACTGTCTTCTGGTTCTTTTCTGGCTATCTTTCAGCTCTTTCCTGGCTATCTTCTGGCTCTTTCCTGGCTATCTTCTGGCTCTTTCCTGGCTATCTTTTGGCTCTTTCCTGGCTATCTTTTGGCTCTTTCCTGGCTATCTTTTGGCTCTTTCCTGGCTATCTTCTGGCTCTTTCCCGACTATCTTCTGGCTCTTTCCCGACTACATTCTGGCTGTTTTCTGGCTCTTTCCCGACTATCTTCTGGCTCTTTTCTGGCTCTTTCCCGGCTATCTTCTTGTTCTTTTCTGGCTCTTTCCTGGCTATCTTCTGTCTCTTTTCTGGCTCTTTCCCGGCTATCTTCTGGCTCTTTCCTGGCTCTTTCCTGGCTATCTTCTGGCTCTTTTCTGGCTCTTTCCCGACTATCTTCTGGCTCTTTTCTGGCTATCTTCTGGCTCTTTTCTTGCTCTTTCCCGACTATCTTCTGGCTCTTTCCCGACTATCTTCTGGTTCTTTTCTGGCTATCTTCTGGCTCTTTTCTGGCTTTTTCCCGGCTATCTTCTTGTTCTTTTCTGGCTCTTCCCCGGCTATCTTCTGGCTCTTTCCCGGCTATCTTCTGGCTCTTTTCTGGCTCTTTCCCGGGTATCTTCTTGTTTTTTTCTGGCTCTTTCCCGGCTATCTTCTGATTCTTTTCTGGCTCTTTCCCGGCTATCTTCTGGTTCTTTTCTGGCTCTTCCCCGGCTATCTTCTGATTCTTTTCTGGCTCTTTCCTGGCTATCTTCTGGTTCTTTTCTGGCTCTTTCCTGGCTATCTTCTGGCTCTTTCCCGACTGTCTTCTGGTTCTTTTCTGGCTATCTTTCAGCTCTTTCTCCTGGCTATCTTCTGGCTCTTTCCTGGCTATCTTCTGGCTCTTTCCTGGCTATCTTTTGGCTCTTTCCTGGCTATCTTTTGGCTCTTTCCTGGCTATCTTTTGGCTCTTTCCTGGCTATCTTCTGGCTCTTTCCCGGCTATCTTTTGGCTCTTTCCTGGCTATCTTCTGGCTCTTTCCCGGCTATCTTTTGGCTCTTTCCTGGCTATCTTCTGGCTCTTTCCCGGCTATCTTTTGGCTCTTTCCTGGCTATCTTCTGGCTCTTTCCCGGCTATCTTTTGGCTCTTTCCTGGCTATCTTCTGGCTCTTTCCTGGCTATCTTCTGGCTCTTTCCCGGCTATCTTTTGGCTCTTTCCTGGCTATCTTCTGGCTCTTTCCCGGCTATCTTCTGGCTCTTTTCTGGCTCTTTCCCGGCTATCTTCTGGTTCTTTTCTTGCTCTTTCCTGGCTCTTTTCTGGCTCTTTCCTGGCCATCTTCTGGCTGTTTTCTGGCTATCTTCTGGCTGTTTTCTGGCATTCTTCTGGAGCTTTTCTGGCCCTGTCCTGTCTCCCTACCCTGAGCTCTTTCCAGCTCTTCCCAGGTTCAGTTAGTTTAAACCCCCTGAAGTTTAGCAGCTCGTCGAGTTACAAAGAGCAGGGAGGCCCTGTGTTTTCTATGTAGTCGAGGGGGTCTCAGATTTGGATCTGAAAGGAGCCTCAGCTTTCTGCTGAGGCAGGCGTTTGGTTTGTCTCGAGCATTGTGTGTTTATATAGATCACAGAGGGGGTTCGGAGTGATTTCAGGTTTAAAGAAAACAAATGACAAACTGCTGTGAGCTTTGGATGGACATTCGATAGCTGACACCTCTGCTGTGCTCACACTGCTTTTCAAAAAGAAACATCTATCTATCTATCTATCTATCTATCTATCTATCTATCTATCTATCTATCTATCTATCTATCTATCTATCTATGCAGGGTTGTGGCACAGGAATTGTTTTATGGTTGTACAGAGTTAAAGTTCACGGCGTGATGGCACTGCAGTGATTTTCCCTGCATGTGTCTTGACTCTGGAGGTGTAGAATTCCTGGATGGTTGGCAGCAGCAGCAGCTCCTGAGGGAGGTTGAACGTCCTGAGCAGGTACAGGAAGCATTCCTTCACTGGCCATTTTTTGATGATGGGACCCTCACTTCATAGAGATTGATCCCAGAAGCCAAAAAGAAATGTAAGAGACACAAATGCTATCTGAAATCAATCTGTGTGTTGAACCAGTGTCAACAGACTGTCATCACCCTCAATGAGGCCGTTGACCGTAGTGATGTCTGCAAAGTTCCCTGAGGTCAAGGGAGTCACTTTGTGCTAAAACTAACTCAACAGCTTTGGCCTGTTTGACCACAATAGATTTCTTTCTCACAAACAAACAACAAACTTGGTAGCAAAGAGAAATGGCTGAAACAAAAGTGTGAGCCAACAACGACACTTTTATTCAGCCAAGCAGTCCAGTATTTACTGTGGGGAGAGTCAGTTTCATCTCCAGTCCTGTTGTGCATCTATAAATTTACTTACATGAGTATTTCGTTGCCAAATAAGTGTTACAGTTTTCCTCAGTCACTTTGGTACATTTCTTAAACCATGTCTAACATTTGCAAAACAGTAAGAGAATTTCTGAAAACGGACCATATAAACAGCACCACACAGAGGATTACCTGCAGAACATTTACATTTACATTTACTCATTTGGCAGACGCTTTTATCCAAAGCGACTTACATTTGAGGAACAACTTACAAGTATCAACAGAGCATCAAATACAGATCTAACAACTGACAATACATACTAGTAAGAGCAGCAATAAATCCTAGTAAGAGCTCATAGTACATATCACATCAATGGGTAAATATAGGGAAGGAAGTAAGAGTTAACAGAAAGTGCAATCAGAACAAAAAGTGCAGTCAATACAAGATAATTATAGGGATAGAAGAAGAAGGGCACAGGAAGTGCAAGAAGGGCACAGGAAGTGCAACACATTAACACATTAGGTTGATCGAAATACATCAGGGCATCAGAATTACAAGTCTGTCAAGTCATTTTTTATAAACAAGATAGTGAAAATACTAAAGTACAAAGTTTCACGTTGCATCACAGATTAGATTCACAGCTTTTACTGTTTGCACTGTAATTTGTCGACGGAAGACGTCATTGTGATACAGAAAAGATCAAGACGTTCCTGTCTTTTCGGGCTTCAGACGCTCATCACTACAAACTTCAGTTCAGGACACATTTACAAAAAACATCTAAACCTGTATGATTTTGACAACGTGTTCGACCATTTTGCTCGTAACGCCTTACACAGAGAACTGATGCCTGGATGTTTTGGGGGGTCAGCATGACATAAGCAGTTGATAATGTTGGAAACCGGAGACACTTGTTCATAATCATGCACCACCAAACGCTGGTGTAACTGTTAAAACTACACTTGTGGTAAAAAATTACTCTCACTTTTTAAAACATATTTTATTGAGTGCCTAGTATGTTAAATATGCGTATTGATTATTCCTAAAGAACGCAAATCAGCACCAGAAAAAACTGGATTAGTAACGCTGCTCTTCAGGTTACAGGTTTTTTCTATTGCTAAGAAGCATGATTGAAAACTGAAGCCACGTTTTTAAACTCTTCACACAGTCTGCATCACCAACACGGCTCGTTAATCAACCACCAAAACTCACTCAAACCTCCAAAACACTTTGTACGTCTCTGAATAAACTCATTCGACCAAACACTGACAGCAGTTCTCACTCAGAAAGCAAAGGCTGTCACTCACAACACACTCAACTACAAACCACTAACAACAGGGAGCATCTATACATCACTATTATCTTTGAAGTTGATTTTTCACATAAACCAGCATTTCATTATAGAACAGGAATAACATATTTTCACTTTGTTGGCTTTACTAAAGTATATGAAACACGAATGAATCAGAAATGAAGATAATTTGCATAATATCCTTTTCTATATCATCGCTTTTAGTAATTTTTTACAAATAAAAAACAGAAAAAAAAAATCTAATTCCTAACATTTCAGTGCTACAGTACAGTTTTTACTCTACTCGAGACAATGACCACAACCTGAAATTCACTTTCACATTTCCTGCTTTACACTGCAGTTTTAAACCACACTTTGTTTTTTTAAAAACACTTCTCACATTTCTAAATGAAAAGTGAACAAAGAGGTGAACAGAAGAGTAAGTAAAATATTCTGTATATTTCAGTCTGGTTGACATTTGCCACCTTTCTGTTTCGAATGTGTTGAAACAGTTTTGCACACACAGTGTTGGTGGAGTGGTGCTGAGAAAGGAGTTCATGGATTTTGGAGAAAGTGGTCATTGAATGAATTGAATGCAATGACAAGTGATTCACAGTTTTGTCCACGTGCACTTCTGTTTTGCTGATTGTGACTTCAGTTTTGTTAGCAAGTGAAAACAATTTAAAACAACAACGTGTTTTTTTGCTTATTTATGTGACGAACACAGTAAATCCGATGTTGGAAGTTTTCTGCGCCGCCACCAGATGTCGCCCTTTCTTCTGCTGCGACCGGTCGTCGTTTCTCCTTCGCATGTGAAGTTTGTTCTCCTGCGCCTACCGTAGTTGTAGTAACAAACATGGCGTCCGACAGCGACAGCGACGAGGATTTTGTGAGTTACGGGACTCCGTTGGAGCCGCTGGAAGAAGGTAGCGTTCATTCTGAAACATCTTTATAATCAATGTGCTTCGATTTTAACACTTTCCGACTGTTTCGTGTGGCGGGAGATGAGCCGGCACGTTCCCAGCAGTCACTTTGCTAAGCTAAGCTAACGAGCAGCGAGCTAATAACAAGCTCAGAGTTGTTAGCTGTTAGCTGTTAGCCACCTGATCCGTAAACCAGACTTCATTCAAATATCAGGCTGTTTTAGATCATCGTAACAGGCTCATTCGGAGGGTTTCAGTCGAGATATTTTACTGTCCAGTTGTGATTTAGATTTAAAAACCAGCAGATGATTTAATTCAAACCTCAGTCTTTTATTTACAATCTGTTTCTTAATGTTTACTGTCGGTTTTCTGAAGCTCAGTCAGTTTGTAAATGAGGTCGACGCTGAAGTTAGATTCTGATTCGGCAATTCTAGGGGGAAAGTTAAGGGAAAACCAGATCCGGATCAAAAACCACCACACCTGGAGCTGTCCGATGTGGACTGGACTGACCCAGAGACGCTAAAGTTTCTTTAAAACACAGTTTCAGATTTCTGAAAGTGAAAAAAAGAGCGAGTACTGAGGTGTAATGTGAATAAAACAACATATATTATCGATCCCTGATTTTATTTTTACATATAAAACAAAGGTTTCACAAGTCTGAAACACCCAAAGCTGAAACCTGGATGAACACGGCAGCAGTGTGGTGTCCCGGGTGTTTCAGGTGAATGTGAAAGGGTTGTGTTAAACTGTAAATAATCCAGATTCCTGGGAAACATCTTGCCCAAAAGGAACAAATTGGGAGATTTTTGCATTGAGTTTGGTCTGCGAGGGGAAATAATCTAATCAATAATTATTTCCCTTTAAACTGTGAAATAATCCTGTCAGATACTTTACTGCCTTTGTGACACTTTTCCTCAACATCAGACAGAAGATAATATTATACTTTAACTGCTCTGCTGTTTGTCTGCCAGCTGCTGGTTACTGCGTCTTATTTTGAAAACAATATATGATATGAGGCGTTCAAGTACTGCTTACAGGTTCACTTCACTCTTAATTATTATAAAGTTAATATTTTTAAATGTGTGATTTCTACTTGAAAACTCTGTCCATCATGTCGTGACGCACCGTGTGTTTGTAAAATGTGTCGCAGACGAGCCGCTGAAGAAGCCGCTGCCGCTGCACGAGCAGACGGTGAAGGATGAGAAGGGACGGTATCAGAGGTTCCACGGGGGCGTTCACTGGAGGGTTTTCAGCCGGTTATTTCAACACTGTCGGCACTAAAGAAGGTCAGTGCCGCCGCTGCATCGTAACACCTGCTCACCTGCTGTGACCTTCGTGGTCCAGGATGATCTGGATCTGATCTCCGTCAGTCCGACGCAACTCCTGGGAAGTTTGGTTGTAACATCTGGTCACTGAGAAAATCTGTCCTCAACAACATCAAAAAAAAACCCTCAGCTCATTTCATAGAATTTCTGACACTAAGAAATTACTTTATTTTACATCTGCAAATGTTTTAGCCACCAACTCATCCTGAAATTTAACTGTGTGAAATATTAAAAGTTTCAGATTCTGACCTCAGACCTGCTGCCTAATAAATCCTCAGTGACACCAGATGATGCTGAGGGATAGTGATCTGATGAAGCCTCAGCCAGTCATTCTGATAATAAGTCATTCATCAGTTCATTCTTTGGCGTTTAGATACGGCTGCAGCTGGCGGTTATTTTCATCGCTGATGAATCTTCTTGTTTAAAGTTGTTTGGTCTATAATGTCAGAACATGTTGAAAAATGTCGATCTGCGTTTCCCAAAGTCCGAGATGGCGTCCTCTGTTTCCTGTCATGGAGCAGGGCGCAAACCAGAAAACATTCACCTTTAAGAAGCTGAAATCAGAGAATTCTTCTTTAAAAAATGACTCAAACTGATTAAATCGATTTTCAAAATAGTTGGTGATTAATTTTAATAGTTGATAAATAATCAGTGAATCTTTGCTATGAAAAGTTTTGTGACCTGGAAACTCTGAGGAGGCCTTTACCTCAGGCGTGAATGTCCACGACGCTGACTTCTTATCCTCTGAGTGTTGTTGTTGTTGTTCAGGCTGGGCCCGTCGACCTTTGTGTCGTCCACGGCAACAGAAAGCGGACAAACGCCATGCCAGACCAGAGGACTTCATGGACGAGGAGGTGCGGAGCAGAACTGCTGAAAGCGTGTCTCAGGCGTGCGTTTCACACAGTGCAGAAACAAATCGGCGAAGCCTGGCGCCGATGATGATGATGATGATGTCGTTGTTGTTGTGTGTCAGGACCTCGGCGAAGCACGGCATCAGCTCCCAGAGAGATCACCACCAGCCAGGAGTTCTCGTCCAGTCGCAGAGACAAGGCCGGCGAGAAGGCGAGAGCCGTCAGCGCTCAGGCGGCGCTGATCCCCGGAGACACTCTGCTGGAGGAGCTGATCGCACCTGCCAGGTACCCGCCGCTTACCCGCCGGCCTGTCGTGCGTGGAAAGGGCGCTGACAGTCTGTCGGTGAACTCAGAACGTCCTGCACGCTCACTGAGGATTTGAAGCATTTGTTACTGTTGAGATGCAGTTTATGATGTCGTGTCTTTCTGCTGTGTTTCGTTTCTCCGTCCTGTCCGTCTGTGTTTTACTCTGAAAGCGCAGAAACTCTGCGTTTCTCCTGGCGTGCAGAATGAGTCTGAGGTGCGTTGGTTTTGTTCCTCAGGTTGTCCATAGGGTGGAGCTGCTGAGGAGGATGGGCTGGAAGGAAGGTCAGGGCGTCGGGCCTCGCGTGAAGAGGAAGCTTCGCCGGCAGCAGAGCGAGTGCAGCGAGGTTTCAGCGTCAGCTGCTCTTAAAGCGACAGGCTGTGATCTTCTGTTTCATCTCTTCTTCTCTCCTCCTGACAGACGGAGGTAGCAGAGTTTCGGCTGCGTGCTGCCCCTGCTGGATCGGAGGACTTCGCGAGGTGACGGATTCACGCTGGCGGTGGAGACAGACTGTCTGGTTTCTGCCAACAGAAAGTGTTTTGTTTCCGTGTTTGTGCTGCAGGTCGACAAAGACTTGGGCTCTGATGTAGAACTACGGATCAGTTGTTGTTGTTACATTCAGGTGTTCTGGAAACGTCTGGAGAACAGGCAAAGTGTCCCGACAGGAAGTCTTCACGTGTTCACTTTGACTGAAACATGAAGAGATTCAGGCTTCTGTGATATAAAAGAGACAAAAGCAGGTTTTAGAAGCTGGAACTAGAAGCTGTGTCTGACTGAATATTCTGTTTGTTATTTATATTTATCCTGTTATAATTTAAATAAAATATATAAAAGTCAGATATTAATGAAAGTCCCAGCAGGCCTTGTTGAATCATTTCGCTCTCAGGATGGTGAAACAAACCCTTTAAAACGTGGTGTCAGTCCTCTGGTCTCTGACCTCCCTGACCCCTTTGAGTCCGGCACCAGGAACCTCTCCAACATTTAAACGCAATAACGTTGCTTCCTCTCTGTCTGACCCGGCAGGACGAAGACGATGACGAGTTTGCTCCGGAGAACGTGACCTTCGCCCCGAAGGACGTGACTCCGGTGGACTTCAACCCCAGGGTGGGGGTTCAGGGTCTGGGGTACCGCGGTCTGGACCCGGCCTGGCGCTGCAGGGCCGAGGCGCCCGAACACATCAACCTGTTTAACCCCAGTCCGAGGCGAGGAGCCGCCTGTTCGGAGGCAGCGCAGGGAGGCCCTGGCGAGGCGTGGCGGACAGGTGGGTCCCCTGCAGCTCAGATCCTTTTAATTAGTAATGATCTAATTAGGCTGTGACTCTCAATGCTGCTGCTGACCTCTGACCCGCAGGCGTTCGGGTCGGGCCCTGGAAGGACGGCAGACGAGGACATTTACCACAGAGACTCCATGTCCAGGTGCGACCACGGTGCTGGGAGGGAGGAGCCGGGGGCGGCCTGTACGGCTGGGCGGCCCGCAGCAGTACACCAAGAAGAGAGGTAGCGCTGCCTGGAAAGGCCTGGAAAGGCCTGGAAAGTTTGTGCATGAAAAGAATTTTCCTTAAATTTAGAATATTTCTACAAAGCGTTTTTGATTTAGACTGAATTTCCAAAACCTGAGTTTCAAAGCCCTGAAGAGATGTTTCAGGTCCCTCCGAGGGCTAAAGGGCTGCTGAGCCTGAACATTTTAGGCGGCACACGCTCACCTGTGGGACTCCACGCCTGGTCTGAGCTGGTGCTGACAGGCGTGAAGATCAGGGACAAAGGCTTCAGTATGTTTTCTAACCAGCAGCCGGTTTCACGCTCACATGATCTCTGTCAGGATGGACACAAGCTGCAGACTGACGTTACCGACCGAACACAGACAGTTTCACTTCGTCCCTCGGAAGCGTTTCTTTTCATTGACCGTAAAACAGTTTCACACCTGCAGAGATAATCATCAGGAAACGATCATTAATCAGATCAGCACTCGCACCGTAAGCTGCTTTTCCATCACCAGGATCGACTCGACTCGGCCGTGCTCCGTTTGCCGTTGCACATAGTACCCCTTATTATAGCCGGTCGTCATAGCGACGGCACACACGTCTTCCGCAACATAATTTTCAACCCGCACACACAGCTGTCTCTGGATTTCAGTTAGAACCTTCCTCAGAATGTAAAGACAGATAAGCGGCATGAAAACCTTCCAGCTGAGTGACGGCGGGAGCAGAGGGCTCTGTGAGCGGGCGGCCTCACACGCTCCTTCCCCGCCGCTTCGCCGAGCTCCTCAACTCCGAAAACATTCATCACGCTTTTGTTCCGCCGTCACTTCTCCTAAAACTGTCAATGTTGTAAATCTACACAGCTGATTTCTCACCTCAGAGCTTCTCAGAAGAGGATTTAGTGATGAAAACTGTAAAATATAAAACTTCCTGTTGCGTCTGTCTGGTGCTCGAAATGATGATGCAGTGAATATTCTCTCTGACCAACCTGCTGTGTTTTCACGTCACATCGCCGCAGCTCGCTTGCAACCTCGAAGAAGGTGATACGTAAAAAAAGCCCCTGGTAACAGGTCCAACTTTCCCCCAGGCGAGTCCAGCTGGTGCCGTGCGGCGGAAAATCAGCCTTATTAAACACAAACGTTCACAGATACTTTACAAACCTCGGCTCTTCACTTTCTTCTTGTTCTCTAGTTTGATCTTTAAATACACATTTTATTGCTGTCAGACTTCAGTTTCGTTCAGTTTCAGTAATGTTTTGATCCTGAAGAAATAATGTTTGTTTATTTTTATATTTGTTTTTTTTTAACTTTAACCAGAAAAGCTGTTTTGCTGCTGATTCGGAGCCTTTTGACGCTGAGCTTTTTAGTAAAATCTTAAAATGTTTAACTTATGTTCACAGACCAAAGCAAAGACGCCTCGTACCTCGGTAAAATCCTGGAGGGATTCACTCTGGCTCAAAATCCGTCCGAGGAGAAAACGGTGAGCGTCTTCAGACGGCTGCTGACGTGTCGCTGAAGTAAACTCCTTCACTAATCTGACGTCTCTCCGCCTGCAGATCTTCCCTCCGCCCGCTCTGCCCAGAGACTATCGCCCCGTCCATCGTTTCCGCCCGTCGGTCGACGTTTCGCGTCTTTCCGGGGTCAGTCCTGCGCTGGCCGAGGCTCTGAGGACCTCCAGGGGCCACATGGTCAAAGAGGAGCCCCAACAAGAAGGACGCCACCAGCTGGACTCCGGCCAGAGGAGGGCGCTGCTGGGAGAAGACACCCTGCAAGGTAGGAAAAGAATCGGTGTAAGGTCCTGCTGGGTTTAGTTTATTCAGGGACTTTAATGGTGAATAAAAAACGAGTTAGAATAAAATACGTTCTAATATTTTAGAGATTAAATCATTTTAACAGACGTGTTTCGTGCCGAGCTGTTTGAAACAAGACGCGTCTTATTAGAAACACATGAGGTAAATGTTTTCATCCTGAATCAGGTCCCAGTTCAGTCCTGGAGCTGCTGAAGGCCGAAGACCGGGAGCGACTGCTCAACCTCCGCAACTCCTCCAACGTGGCCCCCACCAAAACCGCCACCGCCCCACCGCACTCCCGTGACGCCCTGCGGCCGGCGGGGCGGCAGGCCGCGGACGTCGCGGCCCCCTCCGGCCTCGAGCAGGAGGCTCTGGCCGTGTGGAAGGGCGTCCAGACCTCCTCACAGACCTTCAGACCGTTTGAGAAGAACCCCAGCAAACAGGCGCGCTACGAGCAGTACCTGAGCCGCCTTAGGCAGGGAGACAAGGGTAGGTCCTACGTGTCCCATCATGCACTGCGGGAGCGTCACTGCTGTCTGGTCATTTTGCTAACATCTTGCATGTTAAACCAGCTTGCTGGATAAATGTTTGCCAAACGTTACCGTGCTGCCTCACGCTGAAACACACGGTTTTCATCGAGTGTTAAACCTTCACACTTTTAGTATTTGGTTGTTTCCTCGTTCAGTTGTGAACTGACGGAGACTGTTTGATGTCCTTGTGTCTCAGACGCCCTGGAGCAGAGTCTGGACCCGGCGGTGACGGAGTGGGAGCGCAGCAGGGAGAGGGAGGAGTTCGCCCGAGCCTCCATCCTGTACAGACCCACCTCGTCCTCGCTCTCCTCCCGCTTCACCAGCGCCAAACAGCAGGAGGACGACGACGGCGTGGAGGTCAAGCGTGACGAGGAGGTAGGAGGAGCCGCTCTGGACCGTAAAGCGTCCTCCCGCCACCATCGCTGTCAGTAATCTGAGCTAACGAATATACCTTTTTACCGCGGCTGTTGGATAAAGTCTTTGTCCAGAAAGACTGAATCCTACATTTCCCATAATGCACCTGCAAAGTGCCTCCCTGCCTGGGTGCAGTTAGTGAGTGTTGGAGTCTGTGAGGGACACAGAGGACATTAAACTTTAATGTGCTCATCGGGTTGTTTGTAAACCTGCGTCGCTGTTTGTGGTTGTCTTGGTTGTCAGGGCGACGTGGACGACAAACAGGCTGCCGTCAATATGAAGATGTTCGGGAAACTGACCAGAGAAACGTTCGAGTGGCATCCGGACAAACTGCTCTGCAAGAGGTTCAATGTGCCCCACCCCTACCCCGGGTACTACACACACACACACGCGCCTGTCACCTGTGACCACACCCCCTGGCGGCGTGCAGCCCATCGACTAACTAATGTTTAGAAAAGTGAAATGCTGAAACATTCCTGCGTTTTGTAAATTAAAACTCAAGCGTGCGTGTAAGTACAAATAGGTCTAACCGCTGAGGGCGAGGGATGCCGGTATCGCGGTGGAGCTAGACTGTCAGCACAGTGGAGTGGAGCCACCTCCTACAGAGTCTTTTAAACCAAGTTTACATGATCCCGGACTCCCTCCCAAAGTCCACCGAGTCCGTCTGCGGCTGCCGGAGCTCGTGCTCACACCGGCGGCGTCTCTCCGCCCCGCTCTGGACAGAATACGCAGCCGGTTTCAAAATAAAATACCCCGTGCAGACCCCCGATCGAATGTCAACAATAAGCGCAGACAGAAAAAGAGTTTAATCAAAGTAGTCAAAAAATATTAATACTAAATCCACAAAATCTAAACATGTCAGCAAAATCAGGCAAAACGCTCTTATTCTGAAATGCTCCATGAGATCGGAATGAAGAAGAGGGTACCCTGGCTCCGCCCCCTCCTCCTTTTCACACCAGGGACCCCTAAAGATTTAGTCCCAGAGCCTCCGTCTGAGAGGATTTTTCCTTTTAGATGTTTTATTACAGAAAGTGTATGAAAGCCATGAGACATTCTGTCACTGTGCTGCTTATGGATAGAATTATAAAGAAAATAAGGTTACTCCCCTTTGGAAACCCCTCAAGGACCTCTAGGGGTCCCCGCCCCACTTTGAGAACCACCAACCGACATAATTTCTCCATGTCGGTTATTTCGCTTATTTAATCCTGTTAATATCGTGTGTGTTTGTTTCCCTCCCTTGAAACACGATACCGTGTGTGTGGTCACGCGATGGCCTGGCGCCGTCGGTCCTGCTCAGCCTTCAGTCTGAAGCTCAGGAGACGTTAGCCAGCCAACCGCTCGCTTCCAGCAGACTTTTATTAGCACGGTGACCTGCACTTCGCCTGGACTCTCGCCACGCACTGCTAACTGCTCTGCCCTTAAAGACCCGACTTCCTGCTCTGATGACATCACCTGTCAGGTACACGTCTGCTGAAGAATGAGGACAGGAAGCTCGCTGAGCGCTGCCGTGCTCACCGATGAGCGAGTAAAAATCATTAGTTGCTTATGCGCCCTGATTTGTGTAATTAAATTTGCTGTTAATTTAATCGATTTATTGCTAAACTAAGGTAAAATGTTAAATTAGTCGTCAGTTTGACTTTAGGTCACGTCGCCCAAAGAGCCTGCATCACTTACACATGATGCTTCACTTGTGAGTGTGTTACTGGTTTTTAATGAGACAGCTGGTGGAAGAGCGAGATCGCTGAAATGAACCACTGAAAGTCTCCCAGCAGCCCCTCTGACGTTCAGCGTCCTTGAATCTTCTCGCGCTGCTCTTCTTCTTCACACCTGTCGCCTGCATTACCAGGCGGGAGCCTAGTGAACATCTTAAACACGCAGGGTGGAGTTTTTATTTTTTAGAAAGGTTATTAATATGCAAAATATTTAAGCGGGAGAGAACAGAAAAAATAAGTGACGACCGACCGACACACAGAGTTTAGATCGAAATCCGACTGATTTTTGGGATTAAATCAGAACCATCAGTTAATCAGCGGCTCTGAAGCCGACAGGAAGTTGAGTCTCTGACTCCTTCCTGTTGGTTCGGCCGCCTGGTGATTTAAAGTCTGAATATCTGCCTGTTGTTGGCGCCGCAGGTCGAGCACGGTGGGTCTGCCCAAAGTGAAGAGAGACAAGTTTTCAGTCTTCAACTTCCTGACTGTGACGGAGAGCAGAGAACCTCCAGGTACCTGATCCACCTGCGAGGGCTGAAAGCTCAGAGCCTTTAGACCAACACCCTGAGCTTCATAGTATGTTTGTTTCTCTGCTCCTCCTCAGCTCCTCCTAAGCCCCGAGGCTGGGAAGAGGTCTCGGTGGGACGTTTCAGACCGGGAGGGAAGAAGAAGAACGACCCGCTGAGCGAGCTGCTCAGCGCCGCACGAAACCAGAGCGAGGCCAAACAGGAACAAACCTCCGTACCTGCTTTACCTGCCTGCACCGGCACCGACGATCAGACCCCACCCGACGGAGCGGAGCAGGTGAGTCCGGCTGATGGTCTTCACCTCTTAGAGAGCGGGGACGTGATCGGACACCTGACCTCGTGTTCTCTCCTCACACAGGCGAGGTCAGCGGGGCGGCCGAGCTCAGACGAGAAGAAAGGAGGTGAAGAAGAACAGGAGGAGGAGGAGGAGGAGGAGAGCCGGCCTCCCATGGATCTGTTCAAGGCCATCTTCGCCGGCTCCTCTGATGAGAAATCCTCCTCTTCGTCCAGAGGGAGAGAGCGGCGATGAGGAGGCTGTGAAGGAGGAGGAGGTCGAGCCGCAGCCGCTGAATCTCTTCAACGTCACCACCGCCACCTCCCCACCTCCTCCACCGCCACCACCTCCACCGCCACCTCCTCCACCATCACCTCCTCCACCGCCACCTCCAGCCAGCAGGCGGGTAAGGACGGATAAAACCCGACCGGTTTTACTGTTTGATTTGCATCATTCTGAGGTTTTGAAGTAGATTGACGCTGCGTTCAAAGACAGAAACATGACACGCTGACATTTTGACCATAAATCAGCTGGACGTGTCTCACAGTGAGATCTAGGGACCCTGTTAGAACCGCCAACCAGAGATTTCATCACAATATAAAGTATAAATATGCAGCAGATGTCCAAATAAATAACAAACACTGTGTGAAATAAAAAGAGGCTGCTGAAGCCGGAGCTGAGTTTCTGTCTCGTTCTAACTGGCTGTTTGTCGTCTGTGTTTCTTTTTAAAGCGGCGGTTTCATCTCAGAACTCGACTAAAGAAGAAGAAGAGGAGTTTGGTCCAAAGCTGCCGCCTCCTTCCGCTGCTTCGGTGAGTCCTCGTCCTCCTCGCCGTCACTCTCAAACCTGCAGCTTTCTTTTTATCCTGTTCACTTAATTATTACGACCTCCTCTAGAATCCAGAGAGAAGGATCAGTCAGTGGGCGTAGACGTTTTGAAGCAAGCTATTTCAGCGGCGCTGGTTAAATCTCCACAGAGCAGCGGATACGAGTCACCTCCATCCTGATTGACAGGTCGCCATGGTAGCGACTTGTCCTTGTAGCCCCGCCCTAAAGCCCCCCCTGCTTCCTGGTCTCTGTTCCTCTAAATGGGACCATAATTTACTAAATGAACATCATGCTGTGTTGAAGAAGACTTGAAACTAGCGACTGAGACCATAAACTCATCAGGAAAGTGTTTACTGGGGGAAGAAATCAGCTGAGGAGGAGAAACATTTTCTTCCTGCAGCCGGTGGAGTCGCCCCCTGCTGGCTGACAGAGGCTGTGTTCAAAAAGGGCTAAACTGCTGACTCAGCAGGTGTCTAACAGGACGGCGAGGCATCGAGTCCTGTTTGAAACGGCTCTAACGGTCTCTTCCTGTCTCCTGAGACGCCTTCAAACTGCGTCAGTAAATCATAAATCAGAGCGGCAGCAGCTGCGACAGCTCACGAAAAACTGATGGCAGAAAAACGAGCCGAATTTGTGTAGAAATATACATTTTTAGTCGTTTTCTCGCTCCGATTATTGAAAAGTTGGCGAGAATTAAATATCAGCCCGTTTCTGTAACCAGCCACGTTTGCTCAGTCTGATTTCTGAGGCGTCTGTTCAACAGCTAGTTAGCTGATGCTAAGGCTAGCGTCTCTTCTGGCTGCTAGAAGAGACGCGAGACGGCGTGCTGACGCCACGCGTTGCTGTAAGCGCTGCATTAGAAGGCTGTTTGAAACCAGCGTTCACAGAGACGCCTTCACTCAAAAGTGATGCTTAAACTCAGGTTTAAGGTGCTTCAGCACTGACTTCACTTTTCAGACCTGGATGGTTCAGGCTTGGTCAAATTATAACAGCAATATGAATAAAACAATAACCCAGTTTGAACTGTGCAAAATCCAGTTTAACTTATCAGGAAATGGAGCCTCTGCAGAATTCATTATTTACTTCACACCTCACACGAAGTTTGTGTTTAAAAGGCTGTTTAGGTTATTTCCTCAAACAGACAAACAGGAGGGACTACTTCCAGCGCGGATGAATCCACGTGGTGCTGCAGTGAGTGTTTGGGCAGCAGGACGGCGTCTGAGCGACTGAGTCAGGATAAACCTTAGTGTGCGAGGTCATGGTGATGAAGGAGGATGAGGAAGAGGATAATCAGAGAATCAGAGTCTGAATGAGGTCTGAAGATGAGGAGAAAAATATGGACGATCAGCAGAGTCATTTTTACACGAGTTGGAGCAGCTGAAGTGTGAATAAGGTGAGAAGACGTGTCGCTCTAAACTCCGCCTGTTGTTCCCCCGTTCAGTCAGAGGAGGCGCCGCCTCCGCCTGCTCCCCCCGTGAGGAGGAGAAACCCAACAAGAGGAGCAGAGAGAAGAAACACAAGAACAAGAAGCAGCACAAACACAAGAAGGAGAAGAAGGTAGGAAATAAAAAAAGGCAAAACAAAACGTCCCCTGATTGTTTGATTCTTCTTCTCTGACGTCATCTTACTTATTTCCCCCCAGAAGAAGAAACATAAGAAGCACAAACACAAAGGGAAACAGCAGAAGAAGAGTAAGAAGGAGGCGTCGGACAGCAGCTCCGAGGACAGCGACGAGGACAGCGACGGCGAACACGTGTCCACAGAGGAGCTGCTGAAAAGGTCAGAGGTCACGGAGGCTTCGGCTCACGTTAATAAAATGACTTCTGTCTGTAGGAAACAGCGTCCGAAGTTAAAACAGTGAGAGAGTTTGTTATTTTTTCTTCCGGAGTTTTTACTCAGTCGTGATGAAATAATCCAGACCTTTTGTTTCCCACACTACATGAATGGCCTTGGACTGTCTGACTGTGTCTTTGTCTCCGTCTCTCCTTCCAGACTGAAAAGGTCCAGTCCCGTCCAGACCTGGTGAGGAACCAGGAGGTGTGTCCTCTGTGAGGACGAACAGCCGAAATCACACATCAGAGTCGACCTCCTGTCGTCTTTACTTTTACACAACAGACAACCTGTTGTTCTTCATTTAAATAATAAAACGTCCCTCTTTAATGTTCACTTGTTTTGTTGTCATTGATTCTTCTGACTGATTTATTTTGTAGTTTTGACGCTGCTCAGAGTTGTCGGAAATTTAAGTAGAATGTATGGAAGAAGAGCGGAAGAGGGGCATAAAGGGAAAGGAGAATGTAGGAATAGGACAGCCAGACTCTGCAGACTGAAATAACACCTTTCTGTATTAGAAAACACTTTATTGAAGCCCGACTTCCCCAGGAACGGTTTATTACATGTTCAATTGTGTCATGTCCCACAGCTCCTGAAGGCAACGTGTCGCGTTAGTCAGAGGGACTGTTGCTATGGTGACTGCCGCAGCGGGAGCTAAAGTCACCTGTAGCTAACAAACAAACAAGCAAACCTTTTAACGGAAGTTTCATCAATGGCGTCGAAAACATCGACCCCTTATCAGTCGAGGAACCTCCAGGAGGAGAAGAAGAGGAGGAGGAGGAGGAGCGGACCCAGGAGGAGAGAGGAGCCGGAGAGTGGAGCCAGGAGAGCCAGGTAAGACGGCTAGCTAAGGCGACTAACGGCTAGCCCGGCAGGAGTGCGTTCACTGACCGTCTTCATCAGTGGTGAAGGAAGTAATGCAGGTTCTTTACTGTAGTAAAAGTACCAACAGCGTAAAAATACTCAGTTACAAGTGAAAGTATTATAACAACAATGTGCTTAAAGTATCAAAGTAACTCAATGCAGCTAAGTGTTGATTTTTAGCTGAGACGTTTACAGTAACTCTGAAGCTGTGTGATTTAACGTTACCTGTATCGTTACATTAATGATATTAGTACTTTAGATTATTATTTCTGATGCATTGGTGTTCAAACGGCATTTTTATTGTGTTATTTGAGGTGGAGCTCATCTTTAACTAGTTTATATTGTGCAGAAACAAACGTTAATGCTTATTTTCAATGTGTATTAAAGTGCTGATTATTTTGTTAGTGAATTTATCCTAAAATATAAGCACAATTATCCTGAGCTGAAATTGTCTCATTTGAGAGTCTGAAACCAGGAAATGTTTCAAAACAGTCCCTGATTTTTTAATATATGACAAATAGACTAATTGATTGACTGAATGTTTAAGTATAATTTTCTGTAACTTGATTTTGTCAAGAAACAAAAGATTCCAGATAAATGTGATGGTGTAGTATTTCTCTTTGAAATGGACTGTAAGTGTCACGAAACTGAAATAAGTAAAATACAGACTTGAGTAACAGTGATGGACAGTAACTAAGTACATTTACTGTACTTAGGTACAAATGAGAGGTATTTCTACTCCAGTTGATTTTGTGACTTTCTACTTTTACTCCAACACATCTCAGAGGGTCTCAGAGAACATTTATCTGACAGTTTCAGTTACATGAAGAGTTAAAAATTAAACAACCCAACAAATTCTGTTTCGGTCTGGAGTTTTTTAAAAGCAGGTACTTTTGCTCTCTGACTCCAGTAGAAATTTAAATTTTAGTGCAGTAATATTTAGCAAAGGTATTTGTACTTTTACTCAAGTACAGGATTTGTGTACTTCGTCCACCACTGTTCAGTACAGGACTCGAGTAAATGTACTTATTCAGAGGCTCGTCTGAAGTTTGTAACAAGAATAACTGAAGCCAGTTAAACAGAATTAAGTAAAATGTGTTTGTAGGAAGGAGACTGTTTAGTATCAGGTGAGTTTAGCATGTGATGGCGTGAACGCTTTATCAGGGCCGTGATGTGTTCATGTGTCTGCAGGTTCCAGTGAAGGTGTTACGAGCTCACGGCGACGCCGTCACCGCCGCTCGACTCTGCTTCAACAACCGCCGCGTCCTCAGCTGCTCCTCAGACCGCACCGCCATCCTCTGGGTAAACAAACTCCTCCCACCTTAATTTATAGATGCTGTCCGGAGTCTGTCACACCTGCAGCTGTGCAACAGGACAGTCTGAGGCCTCCGAGCAGTGGAGCTGTTGGAGTTTGGTGCCTTGCTCAAGAGCGTCTTAAATGAGCTTTCTTTATCTTTCTTCTCTATATGCTTTTGAAACTCCAGGTGCATCTCCAGTCTCTAATTTGTCGTTTCTTCGCTTCTCGCTTGAACCGGAAGTCGTTCTGTCGGCCGTCGCAGACTGTCCCAAAGCTCTTATTTGTTTCCTAACGAGTGAAGACAGACAACAGAATAAACTCGAGCTTTATATTTGATTTGTTTTCTGATTCAACATCTAGTGAAAAATCTGTGTTCACTGCAGGTCTGAACAACAAAAGAAGCACAAACAACTTTCTGCATTTAGTAGAAATACTTTTCTTTTCGTGATCTGTCATTTCCCACATTAACTTTTATTATGGAGACAGTTAAAGTCAGAGAGTCTGTCTGTCAGCAAGAAACACTTTCTGCATCATTTATCATCGTTTCCATTCAGTCACATGTGAGGCTGATTATTCCTGAGCGTTCCTCAGTTACTTCATTTCAGTTTCCCGAAACATTTAGCCTCATAAATCAAAAGACGCTGTGATCATATTCTGCATTGTTCAGTAATAACACTGATCCTGACCCTGATCCTGACCCTGATCCTGATCCTGGGCCTGATCCTGACCCTGACCCTGGGCCTGATCACAACACAGTGTAATTACAGAATTTTTAAATTTCAATTTCAAAATACTTTATTTATCCCAAACGGGGAATCACAGAGACCGATATATATATTATATTGTATATCATATATATTATATTGTATATCATATATATTATATTGTATATCATATATATTATATCATATCATATATATTATATTGTATATCATATATATTATATTGTATATCATATATATTATATCATATCATATATATTATATTGTATATCATATATATTATATTGTATATTTGAATTTGAAATTATTTGAATTTATTTATTAAAGGATAACCCCTTGAGATGCAGCATCTCATTTTCGAGAGGGTCCTATAACACAAATACAAAATAAACAAATACAAAACACAACATTACAAACACATACAGATAGCTCGCACACCCACTCATGCCCACACCCAACAACCAACACCCTCAGTTAATACAAGGAATGAATAACCACAAAAAAAACGAAGAAAAAACAAAAAACAAAACAAACAATCCTATAACTAACTATAGCAAACATTCAATAAAAAAACAAACAAACAAACAAAAAAACAAACCCTCAAATTATTATTTTCACTGTATGTAAGCCAAATGTATAACAACCAACATAGTTACCTGATGACATTAATAACACAAACAACCAGTTTTGAGAGACAGAGCTAAAGACGACAAGAAGCAGCTGAAAAGTGCTGATAGATCTTAGGGTAGGATGAAGATTATTCCAGTCACATGGTGCTTTATATTGAAATGATTTCCTCCCAGACACAGTTAAAGTTCTTGGTACAATAAAAAGGGATGTTGCATCTGTCTAAGTGGATAAGGAACTCTACAAGGAACTAAAAATTGTTTCAAGTATGGAGGACATTTAAAATAAACACATTTGAAAATAAACTTTATCCAGTGAAATTCCCTTCTTGCTTTAGGCTGTAACCAGTCAAGAGACTCGTACATAGTGCAATGATGAGTGTTAAATGGACACCTCAAGACAAATCTACAAAGACAATTAAAAACAACATTAAGAGGCCTAAGATTGGTGTCAGTGGTGTTCATATAGATAATATCAGCATAATCAATAATCGGCAATATCAATTGAGTAATAATTCTTTTCCTGACTTGAAATGAAAAACAATGTATTGATCGGTAAAGATAACTTAAACAGCCATAGATTTTTTTTGTGATACAATCAATATGCGTTTTGAAATTGAGTTCCGGATCTATCCATAGGCCAAGATATTTAAAAGAATCCACTTCATCCATGAGAGACCCGTCCTCAAAATTAATATGCATATGGAAAGTACTGAGACGATTAGCCTTTGTTCCAAACAACATATTACAAGACTTCTTTTTATTTATAACCAATTTATTCATATGAAGCCAGTTTTGTATCAGATTGAAATCCGTTTGTAAGGAATTCTGCATTTTTAATAAATCTGAGTCTGAATTGTAAATAACTGTATCATCAGCATACAAATGCACTGAGCAATTGTTACAAATTTTAGATAGATCATTGATGAAAATAGAAAAAAGGAGAGGTCCCAACGTGGATCCTCGGGGTCTCCCTTATCAACCAATAAATAATCTGATTGGGAACCCTGGAAAACAACACACTGATGCCTCCCGTGAAGATAAGAATTAAAACCAAAGTAAAACATTTTGATGCAAACCAATAGAATAAAGCTTATCAAGCAACAGGTAGTGAACTGTACTGTATCGAAGGCCTTAGAAAGGTCAATAAAGATAGCACCACTATACTGTCCTTTATCAAATGCAGAGAACACATCATTTGTGAACTTTAAAAGAGCTGTGGTGGTTGAAAAATCAGGTCTAAAGCCAGACTGATTCGAGGATAGGATGTTGTAGTGATTGAGATATTGTGATAATTGATTGAAAATTAATTTCTCAAAAATTTTGGCAATACAACAAATAATAGAAATAGGTCGGTAGTTGTTCACATCAGATGGGTCTCCACCTTTGAACAGAGGAGTAACTCGAGCACATTTCCAAGATGAGGGAACAGTACAAGTGGAAAAAGACAGGTTGAATAAATCAGCAAGTGGGAACATTAACACATGAGCAGCAAGCTTAATAAATCTTACTGAGGCCGTCAGGAACAACACTACTACTGTCTTTTAATTCAGAAATAATATGAAAAACATCAACAGGCTTTATTAACGTGAAACTGAATACACCAGTAGAGCAGACCATACTGGAAGGAATAGCTGTATCACAATATAAATTTACAGTTTTAGAAGTAGTAATTGAAGAAAAATACTGATTAAAGGCACTGGCAATAAGTAAAGGAGAAACAACGGAAACAACAACACCGGACGGAGGCCAAGTTTGTAAAGTTCTGACATTACCTCTCGGTATTTGTAGCGCTGCTCAATCACCTCCGGTGTGTAATCCTCATAGATAGCAACAGGGGTTCCCTGATATTGGAGCTTTCCTCTCCTGGCCCTGGCTTCCCGAATAATTATCTCCTTCTGTTGATAATTATGAAGACAGATGATGACAGGCCTCGGTCTTTGACCTGGACTCGGTTTGGCCGAGGGTGCCCGGTGCGCTCTGTCACACTCAGGTGGCGATCCCAAGACATCCCCACCGAGAATCTCCAAAAGCAGTCTGGCAAAGAAGGTAGTAGGACGAGGTCCCTCGATCGATTCTGGTAAGCCCAGGATTCTAATGTTATTACGCCGACTACGAGACTCCAGATCCGCCACCTTAGCTAACAGTTTAGCATTGCATTCTGTTAGTGAAGTACAAGAAACTTCAAGAGCTAAAACGCGCTCATCCTGAAGATTGACGTTAGACTCTAATGAGGAAATTTTCTGAGCGTGGTCCATCACCGTACTTTGAATGCGATCAAGCTTTACTTCCAGTGTTGAAATAGAGGCTTTAAAGTCAGCCGTAATTGCTTTACGATGATCTTCCAGGAGGCTAACCAAGGTTGCCATGTTAAGATCAGTATTGAGTTCATCAGAGGTGGGAAACACGGCATTCTGTTCCTTTCTGCCCTGTCTGGTAGACTTTGCTGCCATGATTGCTCCAAAATGTTAACACAAAGTCCGCAGTAAATTTAAAAGGAAATAAGGTTAGCGGGGTTTGAAGAGTAAATAATCATAAAGTCATGGGAGCGAGATTCGGTATGCGTGCGCTCCTACTCCCCCACAGCCGCCATGCCACATTAAATGTTCACATTAAATTCTCCCTAAATATATATATCATATATATTATATTGTATATCATATATATTATATCATATCATATATATTATATTGTATATCATATATATTATATCATATCATATATATTATATTGTATATATACTGTATATATTAGTACAAGCTGCAGGTTGCTCTTCCTGTGCAGGTGTTTTATTAAACAGGTTACAGCTGCAGAGAGGTAACATGCTGCTCATCACAGTGCAGACACAAACTCCATCAACAGTCTCTACAGCTGCGATCAGCTGATCCAGCTCTAGTTAGCTGCGGCGTCATCACATCACGGACGTCGCTTCACGTGACGCTTCAGAGGAAAAACAAAAGTCCTCGTTTCTTCCCTCCTCGCATGTTTTCCTTGCGTCTCTCCGTGCTTCCCTGGCGGGACGGACTAAGACATGAGGGAAACTTGAGACGCACCTCTGTGGACAGCTGGCTGTGATGCTAAGCTGAAGCGTGTCTTGTTGACCTTTGACCTGTGCAGGACGTGGAGAGCTGCAGACCTCTGAGGGTGTTTGATGGACTTCATAGTAAAACCATCACTGAGTGCGCTCTGATCCCAAACAGCAACAGGTGAGTCTCAGGAAGCTTTACCTGGATCAGGACACAGTAGGCGTTTTACTTATGATTGACAGATCCGCTACTAGTGCGTGTTGATTTTATACTTTTATCAGAGGTGTGTTTGGCATTTAACTCATTTAGTACCTGAAGGAGCATCGTCCACGTTCACAGGACGCTCAGTCAGACTTCAGGCTCCAGAAACAGGATGAAACCAGATTAAAGTCCTTAAGGCCCCGTGTCCACCAAAGCGTTTTTTGCCAGCTGCAAACGCCACCTGCTGTTCTGAAAACGCGTAGCTGCCAGCGGTAGGGTGCGTTTTGGAGGCGCAGTGTTTTTTTCGAGAAGCTGTGGTTGCTATGATACATAATTTCCGTGGAGGCGATGTGCTGCAAGTAGAGCAGCCTGCTTAATTTACTGAATGTAAAAATGTCACCACAAAGTACGTAGGCCTACTTGCTCTGGCCCTCGCTCTGCATAAGTCTTCGTTCAAGATCGGATGTGCTCGGTGCGGTGTTTGTCCCGCCCCTCCTGCACCGTGATTGGACGGCTGGGTAAAAGTGACAGTGACGAAGCGCAGCGGTTTCCCCAAAGTTGAAAATTTTTCAACTCTCGGCGACGTGAAAAAAACGCTCAGCGCCTCGTCACGCTCCTGGCGTTTTTAGCAGCTCGGAAAAACGCGGCGCTTCCATTGGAATGAATTGAAAAAAGACGCTGGCGTCAGAAAAAAACGCTTTGGTGGACACGGGGCCAAAAGTTTGTCCTGAGGGGGGCGCTGCAGGAGGTCAGAGGGTTTCCAAGACCTCGTCCACTGAGACACTTAGAAAGTGTTTTACAAATAAATATTAAAAGAGTAAAAATGTGGACATTTATACACATTTAATCCTGAAAATGATCATAAAAACAACCTCAGTCATCAGGTTCCGTCCTCTGGTGAAGCAGGAACATCTGAAGAAGAGTTCCTCCTGAAGCTGTTGAGAACAAAGAAGGTTTATTGGTTCTCTTTGTGTTCAGTGGATCTGTGTGTCCGTCAGGGCGGTGACAGTCTCCTGGGACAAGAACATGGTGGCCTCGGACCTGGAGGCGGGACAGACTCTGGTAACTCTTCTTCTTCTTCTTCTTCTTCTCTGTCTGTGGTGGTTTCTCATGGAGGACCAGAGATGCTCCTCCTAACATCCATTTTCATTTTGCAGTTTCAACCCTCCTGCGTGTTATTTATGTTTAAAGTGAAATTATACGGAAGTCTTTCTACATTTGTACAAAACACCACCTGATACTGACAGACACGCCTGTGAGTTAGTGACCACAGCAAACATAAATCTCCGTCTCCAACATTTTAAAATCAAGTTTTTCTGAAAAATGGTACTTTGGCCCCCGTTCTCTCCTGCTGATATTGATTCTGGTCCCGGTCCCGCAGTGGCGGTGGAGGCAGGCCGGCCTGCTGACCTCCTGCAGCGCCTCGTCGGATGGCCGGCTGCTCGTCTGCGCTGCAGATCCGCAGAACGGCGTTTACATCAGCGACGCCGCCAGCGGACTGACGCTGCACCGCGTCAGCGGTACGGCCGGCAGCTCACGCCTCCTGGATCGTTAACTCCAGCGTTAGTTAGTGACGGTGCGTTTGCTTCCCCTCCCAGATCACCACCGCTCCACCATCACACGGTGCCGGTTCAACCCTCAGAGCCAGCGGGTGGCGTCGGTGTCTGCAGACCGGAGCATCAAACTGTGGGACCTGCTGGCTCAGAAGACCACCGTGTCCATCGACAGGTGAGGACAAGCTGCTGCTTCCACTGCTTTTGTTTGATTGGCCTCAAACGGTGAGAGGCCCGCCTCGGGAGGGAGGCCCGGCCCCATGGAGGAGGCCGCCCGGGAGGAGGCCCGCCTCGGGAGGAGGCCCGGCCCCATGGAGGAGGCCCGGCCCTGGTTTAATCAATATACAGTGAGGGAAAAACTATTTGATCCCCTGCTGATTTTGTACGTTTGCCCACTGATGAAGAAATGATCAGTCTATAATTTTAACAGTAGGTTTATTTGAACACTGAGGGACAGAATAACAAAAAAATCTGAAAAACGCATGTCAAAAATGTTATAAATTGATTTGCACTTTAATGAGTCAATAAGTATTGGACTCCTCTGTTTGACTTGGTACTTGGTGGCAAAACCATTGTTGGCAATCTCAGAGGTCAGACGTTTTTTGCCACCAGGTTTGCACACATCTCAGGAGGGATGCTGTCCCGCTCCTCTTTGCAGATCATCTGTCTTCTTCAGGATCTGACGTTCGGCAACTCGAACCTTCAGCTTCCTCTACAGATTTTCTACGGGATTAAGGTCTGCAGACTGGCTACGTCACTCCAGGACCTGAGCTTCTTCTTGAGACATTCCTCTGCTGCCTCGGCCGTGTTCTGGGTCATTGTCGTGCTGGAATACCTGTCCACGCAAAGGAGGTTCTCCCCCCAAGATGTGACGGTACATGGCTCCGTCCATCGTCCCTTTGATGCGGTGAAGTTGTCCGGTCCCCTTAGCAGAAAACACCCCCAAAGCATAATGGTTCCACCTCCATGTTTGAAGGTGGGGACGCTGTTTTGGGGGTCACAGGCAGCGTTCCTCCTTCTCCAAACACGGCGGTTGAGTTGATGCCAAAGAGCTGGATTTGGTCTCATCTGACCGCAACACTTTCACCCAGTTCTCCTCTGAATCATTCAGATGTTCCCTGGCAGACGTCAGACGGCCTGTACATGAGCTTTCTGGCGGTCGTTGCAGGATGTCGGTCCTTCACGGCGTGGTGTGTTAACGATAGTTTTGTTAGTGTCCAGTAAGCGGATAAGTTTTTTCTTATCCGGCTTACTGGACAAATCGATAATCTGCAGATGCTCCATTACTAAAATAATCAACAGCTGCAGCTCTTTGAATATTAAAGCGCATGAACTTCCTCTCTGAGGGTTCAGCTTGATGCCTCTCATGTCTACAGTTGCAGCTTAGCTTAGCATACAGGCGGCAAACAGCTGGCCTGGCTCTGTCCAATGGGAACGATCCCCCTGCCGGCTCCTCTTAACGCTGATTAACACTGATGACTCAAGATGTCTGTGTAATGATGAAGATGATGATGGTGTCTGCCTCTATTTCTTCTTCTGTCTTGTTATTGTGGTTGTTGATGTTTCCCGTTTGTCTCTCAGTAACCACAGCAACGTCGTCTCTGACTGCTGCTTCACCAACAACGGGCACTTCCTGTGCACGGCATCATGGGATAAAAGTTTAAAGCTGTGGGACCTGCAGGCGGGAGGGTTTCGATCTCACGGGCGGACGCCGCTGCAGAGAGGCCACGGAGGCAGCGTGAGCTCCTGCAGCTTCGGCTGACGGTGAGTCCTCCGAGCAGCATCGAGAGCGGGGTTCGGGTCCAGGTTCAGGTTCCTGTCCTCAGCCGAACCGCTTCGGGGCTCAGGACGGCAGGTAGAGCTTTAAATAGAGAAAACAGGCATCATCGCTGCAGCTCCTCTTTTCACCCTGTGTTCCAACAGCTCCGAAGTGGAGCATCTCCCTTCTATAGGATCTTTGTTGGGAGCTGCACATGTGCAAAGTTTATTTATCTCGTATTTACTCAGATTTCTCCTGTACTGACAGTTTTTATCAGAGATTTATGAATTATTATGAGTAAAGATCTACTTTTGGACTTTTATTGTTGGTTTGGCTTCTATGACTTTACGGTGTCTTGTTGTCTCTTCGGCTTTGTAAAACGCTTAGGAAACAGAACAGCTGACTGAAACATCGCTGATAATAACAGGAGGAATAAATCGTCGGATACTTTCAGGTTCTGTGCGTCTCCGTCGGGTTTCTCCAGCGTTACGGCTGCAGATATAACAGATGTTCTTCTTCGTGCTGTTACGTGTAATAAAACACTTCCTGTCTTTTCACCACAGCAGCCCTGCTGGTGTCTGGCTCCTACGACAGGACTGTTGCACTCTGGGATATGTCCTCCCTCTGCCAGACTCTCATCCTGAAGGTGATTAAACTCGATCTGACCGATCTGAAATAATGAAAGTGTTATATTACAGAGCTCAGCTCGTGTTTTCTGCCGTCTGTTGCAGGGCCACCGTGATTGGGTGACTGATGTGTCAGTCAGCACTGACAGGAAGTTGGTGGCCTCTGCCTCTAAGGTACCGGTCCAGATCCTTTCCATCATCATCATCACTGTTGTGCTCCGACATGTTAAAGTTTAGGGACGGGACGTCTCCTGCTGGACTCCTGCAGCCTCTCAAACAAGTCCTTCTGTAGGAGGCAGGACGAGTCTTTAGAACCGGGACAGGTCTCATATTTCAGCATCCATTCTACAGAGAGAAGGCGTCATCAAAACACATTTCGTTTTGGAAATCTCTGCCCTCCCTGTGGGCCCCGTCAGGAGGTCGTTAGTTCACCATTAGGCTTATTTGGACCTGGAAAATGTTTTAAGTCTGAATCTGATTTGAGACTTGTGAGGGGACCCGGTTGGACCGGGTCTGTTCCAGGCCCAGGTGTGTTCCAGTCTGGCTCAGTGTTTGATTTGACGTTCGTATAAACAGCTTCACCTGAAGGGAGCCTCAGATCCAGTTCCCTCTGTGGGCTCCACAGTCCCGGCTCTCACCTGACTCTGTGCTTTTTTTGGCCTTTTCAGCTCAAATGTTGCTGCGAATAAACGAGCTGCTGGTTGGCGTCCATGTTTGTTTTGGTACCAGAATACGTGATCCATCTCCATGGTTACTGAGCAGAGGGATTTACTCATCAGGTTTCTGCTCCGTCCTGACTGTCAAACACTGAAACATCTTTCTGCTGGTTTGTCTTTGTAGGTTCAGTCTTCAGATTTGTCCCTCGTGGACTCCCTTAGGTTTTGAACCCTGGTGATCTGCTCCACCTTGGTCAGCTGTTCTTTACACCTTTAATACATCTGTTAACAAACAAATCCAACTAAAACTGTTGATTTTTAAACCAGAGTTTGGTTGGATGATTGATTTGATGAGCCAGCTCCTGCGGTGCGTTCATGTGCTGGTGAAAAGCTGCGGCATCAGAGCGGAGGGTCTCCTCTAGGGCTGGGTATCCAGTCAAAGGAGTACTGCATTCGAACCAGATCGGGGAAAAAATACTATTTGGATGATTTTGCTCGCAGCAAAACTCCGCCTCTTTTTTTCTTGCTTATCGGCGGCGGCCTCCGTCGCGCTGTTTATCACCACAAGCTGGTCTTTCCGTTGGCTTCATCTTCTGAAATCCTTTAACGCTGTACATTTTGTCGGTGAGATCAGCTTTATTTTCCTTTGCTTCTTTGTCTTAAGAATAGTTTAGTGACTTTTTTAACTCCTCACGTTTTCTTCTTCTTGCTGTCGTCTCTTTGGAGGAAATCTGTGAGCTTCAGTTCAGATTTGTTGATCCAGAGTTAAAATTATTCTGTATGGTTTACTTTCAACAAACAGACTTAACTTAAATTCCTATTTCCACAGCTCACAGCGGTCTGTGAACATTTGAATTACACAAACACCTCCGAGCTGCCGTCCTTCCTTTAAACCCAGACCTGGTCTCCTCTGTCTCTGCAGGACGGGACGGTCCGGATATGGAACACAGAGAACGTGGAGGAAATCCCTCAAGTCCTGGAGCGGAGGAGGACCCGAAGGAACAGGAATTCACATCCTGAAGGTGAAAACCAATCCGACATTTGTTTTGCTCGTGTTGCGTTTACTGTCTGTTTAACTTCAGTCTCATCACTAAAACTGTTGTCGTTGTTTCCAGTGTGAAGAGTGCGGGAAGCCGCTCCCGTGTCCAGACTGCAGACCTCAGAGCTGCTGACCCGGTGCGTCTTCTGTCGACTCAACTTCGCCCTCCACATACAGACCGCAGCCTCCGCCTCTCATGTGACTTCCTGTCCAGGAGGTCAGAGGTCGGCCACAGAGCAGCAGCTGGTAGGGGTGGGTGGGTGGGGGGTACTGGCATTATGCAAACTAGAACAACAATCCAAAGTCTTGCTGGCGCCCCCAGAGGCTGCAGTGTTCATTACAGCCACATCATGTTAGTTTTTCCTTCTGCACGTGCACGTGGTTACTGCCCCTCTGTCCTGTTACTACCCCTCTGTCCTGTTACTACCCCCCCCCATCCTGCAGTTACACACAAAGCATGTGGTCACTGAACAGCTGCTGCTAAACGTGTTGTTACAAACAAAGTGGAGAATAAAAAACAGGATTTCAGATTTAAGTTCGAAGTTTTTGTATAAATGACACTTTGACTGAATTCAAGCAAATTTTTATTATTTGACATAAAGTACATCTGTAAACTCTCAGAGAATTCAGGAAGTTTCCTCTGTGCGTCACAAACACATCTGTGAGTTAGAAGCTACGTAAATGTCTCGTCCTCAGGCGCCGTCCAGCCGTCAGCCTCGTTTCTGAGCACAAATCTTTTCATGTTTTCTTATAGAGCACGCACACTTTACTGTGGTGCGTGCGCAGACGCTTCTGCTGTCCTGCTGTTATAGCAGACACTGAACTAACCGCAGGCCGTTCGACACGCGAAGCTGACACAGATCCAGGACCGATTTCCTCTGGAACAGAAGCCTGAAGCTCCGGTTCCAGTCAAGCGTTTGTTGTTTAAGTATTTTATGAAGCAGCTTTGCAGTCAGCAGGGGAAACACACGTTTTCATTTACACAAACTGATTCCAGCTTCTGTGAGGGTTTGCTGCTTTTATCTATTTTATACCATCAACAGCAGGTCGGACAAAAAAATGCAGGCTAAGTTTGGTTAAATGTGATCAACATTTTTAAAGACTGTAAAGGTGGAGTCAGCGGTTTTATCCAATACGCTCTTTTGTCTAATTCAGCGACCTCCTCACGGTCTGCTGGCTGTTTGTACTGCAGCCCTGACTCTGTAAACGGAAACCCGACACACAGCACTGTGTGTCAGTAACATTTAACGACTCACCCACAGACGTTCAGCTCACTTTCTAGTTCACAGAGACCTGCTGTTGTTGTGATGTTAGCTTTGACATTTCAGTCCTGAGGGGGGCGCTAGAGGAAACATTATAGTGTCCAAAACTAGGGGAGGTCCAGGGAGCATCAACCTCACGACCATCTAACCGTCAGGTTTTGGTATTTCTAGTGTCCATGTGGAAATGTCCTGAGCAAAGGTCCGCAGGGTTCATCCTCTGGGGACCACGCAATGTCCATCGGTCTGAGCGGCAGGGTGTGTTGGACAGAAGACGCCGCTCATCGCCGTGTTTAGAACAGCGCCTGTGTTGTATCGTCAGAAGATGCTCTGCAGCAGACAGTGGCAGCCGCAGCCGGCGGACACTCGTCCTGCCGGGCGAACCAGTCCATCATGTGGCTGGTGTGTCCCCGTGACCGCAGCTCAGGCAGAAGTTGGAGGAGCAGCGGACGCCACGTGGCAGATGGCGCACTGGAAGGTCAGACGCTTACAGACGGCACACTGCGTCCCGCGAGCCTGACTGCGGCAGTGACAGCAGTACACGCCGAACTCTGCAGGGAGACAACACACGGGGTTAAATAACAGAGCAGAGACGCTCGGGTCCATCAGGACCTGGAGCCCAGCGATCAGCTGATCTCCTGTTCAAAAAGAATACAAGTTCATTTTTTCATCTTTAGGCTGCTCGATGTCGGTAGTGCGTTGGTGAGGACTCATAACTACGTTAGTGATAATCTGGCGCTTCTTAAAGGGAGAAAGAAAAACAAATATCGGCCGACATTTGATTTTAAAGTCCTCAAATATCAGAACCTCTTAAAGGAGCCGTTAGAACTTTCAGGTTCATACTTCAGGTTTCTACTAGAAAATCTTTACATTAATGTTCAGAACACATTATTTTTTCTCATCGTTGCTTCAGCTCTGCTTTTCAGCCCGCCTGGTCTGAACACGCTTTGACCTCCTGTCTCTTTAAGGCCCTCCCTGAAAGCCCCTTGCTTCTGATTGGCCAGCTTCCCTGAGCACAGCAGAGGGCGGGGCTTAGCAGCTGCTATACTGAGACTCACTGATTACTGTACAGAAACATAACTGTATAACTTTATTCTCTGGTTTTACTGAGACTGGATCAAAGTCGATGGAGAAAGCGATTGTCTGGTTTTCCTGCCGACGTCCCTTTCGGCTGCTCTGCCTCCACTTTCTGTGATTTACAGAGTTATAAGTTACTGGTTACTTTAGCAGCTAACAACTGCTAACAGCTGCTGCAAGCTACCCAGTTAGCTGTGCAGCTAGCTGTCCTATTGCTGATTCTGCCCGGCTTGGTGTGTTGTTGTTGGGGCTGGCGATGGCGCAGTGGATAGACACATGTC
>JALXJV020000006.1:40003177-40050574 GCA_024633595.2 Lepomis macrochirus
CATGTGCATTATTCTGGTTTGTGTTGTGCGGACGTACTGCAACAAAACAATTAACAACAAATATGTGCAATATGCCAGGTTTGTGTAAATAAATCTAGAAATGTATGAATGTGGAAAAAGCAAATGCAAGTTACATAAGAATAATAAAGGAAAGTGAAAAATAATGCAGCTATGTGCAGAGAAAGAACAACGTGGCAGATATTTACATCTGCATTACTCCGGTTTGTGCAGACGTTTTGCATCAGGAGAGAATATTGTAAATATATAAATGAACAAAATGTAAAATATACAACAACAACTATTAACAATAAACAACAAATATGTGCAAACAGGATCGCTTCAGATCGACACTTTCAAATTTTTTTTTTACTTGGAGGAAAATAACATTTTTAAAGACTTGAAGCAGAGTGAAAGTAAAACAAATTTATTCTGTGATGTGATCGCATTAGAGGCTTATTTCCCTTTATTATCACTTTGACTTGAGTCTGCAGACGTCTGACTGAACAGCGGCTTGTTTTCTGTCCTGTGTCAGTAAAAAGGTGTAAAACTGATGTAGCAGCAGAAAGATCAGCGAGTCTCTGCTGCCCTCTGCTGCTCATTTCATCAAACAGCAAAACAGGTGAAAACTGGTCAATCTGAGGGCTGTTTCACAAAAGTAGAATTAAGAAATCCAGGATAAGAGATAAAGCCAGGCTTGACCTAGTGTGATCAGAGCATCCTGGCTTTATCAGTTTCACAAAGGCCAAACCAGGCTCAGAAGGTGCAACTAAGTCAAGCCAGGTGTAAGTAATTCAGATAAATGGGCGTCAACAACTTTTTTCAAGAGACCACGCTGTCGATCACAGATTCATTGATGCTGAAATGGAAAAGACGTGTGCAGCATACTTTATTTGCTGTTACTCAATGAGTGTAAAAAAGGTTTTGATGAAAAAATGCACATAATATAAAAAAAGAAAGAAAGAAAAGTATTAAAACAGCGAGAAAAGCGTGGCAGACAATACTTATATACAATACTTAATAAGTAAGTTGCTAAAAGAATCACTGCTCCTCAACTGAAACTATAATTATAACGTTACAATGAATAGTAACTTTATGTCAGACCTTACAAGTAAGCACCGGACCTTAATGTCACTCAGCAAATGTATTAATTACAACCACTAATCAACATACTGTCTATTCAATTCAATTTTATTTATATAGTGACAGTTCACAACAAAAGTATTTCTTTTCTGGCAGCATTACTACTAGTACTAGTACTAGTATTGCTAACCCTATTTTGAAATAATATGTAATGCTGAGATATCTGAGTGGGGAGTCTGGGGTCCTCCCCAGACGTTTTTGAGCATTAAACACTTAATTTTCTGGCGTCTGAAGAAATATTCTACACCAATTTATGGTGGAAATTATTTTATATAAATTTTATTTATATAAAAAGGAAACAAAATTCAGCTGGCAGGTGACAATTCAAAATATAAAAATATAATGCAGTATCAGCAGCTTGTTCATTTAGCTTACGTTTCTTTTTTGGACAATGCACATATCTTTCTTCTATGTTTGCACTGCATGTTTTCTTATTAACCTTTCTTAAAGCCTTTTCAGTTATTTACCATTTTTTAGTGCAAGCAACATTTTTGACAAATACTTTTAAAAAGTGTGTATATAGTAGGCTTGGCAGAGAGGCTGGAGGTCTGTCAGTTTTGTGTGAAAATGGTGTACTTGTTTAGTCAATATGGATAATAGATAAAAAGTCAGTGTTGTGGTGCTCATAGAAAATACTGTATCATATCTGTAAGTTGACCCTGAGGCTGTGGTCCTACAGTCTGCCACTGTACTAAGTATAAGCACATCCACAGGTGAGCACTGCCTGCTGTGCTGACTGTTATGTGTTTTACTGTCAGATGTCTGAACTGTACACACTTGAAAAAATTAACAAAATAAAAAACAGACTTAGATATGGAGATAAAAAGAAGCACTGAAAATATTAGAAAACCAGCAACTACAAGGAGAAGTGATTTAGAAGTAGACTGTAAGCCAAACTGTAACACAATGTATTGCGGTAATCATTGTTTACTCTCCCAAACACGCAGTTGTTTCATGAATAAACTGTACAATATATCCTCCTTATTGAAGTAGGACTGTAATTTGAGAGTATTATAAAATGAAATAGGAATCCTTCTCACACAATAGGAAGCTTCTCACACATTCAGTCGGTCCACAATTGGCTGCCACACTTTCTTTCGCTGGTTTATTGCTGTACCCGTGTTACTTTTTCTTTTATTTATCCTTTTTAATTATTTTTATTTTTTTCAAGGGCTTTCATTCCACGTAAACCTATAACTTACTCGCTGATGCCATTGTGTGCAAAGTATGGTGGACGCATCTTCTCTAGTTATGAAACCTAATAACCCCAACCTACTATTTTAATACAGGCTGCTGAAAAATATGCAGAACACACAGGCTTACGAGAACATGGAATGACTGAAAAAAAACACTTTGGTTTCTGATCGGTGTGACCGCTGACTGAACAGATAAGGCACCAGGATTGACTAAGCCTGGCTGTTAGCCTGGTCTGGAGCAGGCTAGCTGCACAGAATAAATCGCCATGGTAACTTATGTGCTACTGCTTTCAGTGAAACCGAGTCAAGGCTTAATTCAGCCAGGATATCTGGAAAATCCCGGCTTAATCCCTTATCTTGGTTTTGTGAAACAGCCCTCAGGAACACTGACTGATCTTTTAAAGACAACCAAATAACTCAGTAAAGCACCGACACCTTTGAAGCTTTAATTTACTTTTCGTTTCTTCATAATGTGTGATATTTGGGACCAGATTAGTATCCAAGATAGTATTTATGTAATTTAATGTACAGCAGAGTACTGCTTCCACATCAAGTTTCATTGATACAGCCTGATATCACAAAGACAGGCAGGAAGTAGATGTTGACCAACACAGTAAAGTTACCGTGTGGACAGTCAGGGTGACAAAATTGTAAAGAGATAAAAACTTAAAAATCAATTCTAAAGCGAACAGGGAACCTTGCAAAGCAATCTCGCTCAAATGTACACTGTGAATGAGCAGCTGAATGACAATAAAGGCTGTCTAAGTCTAAGCCAACATTTCTGATGTATAGTTTACATTTGAGTCAAGTCTCCAGATTTCTGGCTAGACTTCACATTAGCAGACAGGGGACCAAGGTCATTATTACTGACTGAACAGTTTGATTTCTGACTTTGAGTTGCAAAAAATGTTGGGCCATCCAACAGCGGACATCAATGAGACAATCTGAAACAGCAGCTAGGTTTTCTGGGTCAGCAGGTTTCAGGGGAAGGTCTATCTGTGAGCTGTCTGCATAGTAATGACAAGAAACCTGGTGACGTTGAAGTGCTTAGTGAAGCACACAGCGATCAGACATTATGACCGCTGACAGGTGAAGTGAATAACTCTGATTTTCTCGTTACCATGCCACCTGTCAGTGGTGGGTGTATATCAGGCAGCAGGTGAACACTGTGTGCTCAGCAAGGAAAGCAGGAAAAATGGGCAGCGTGAAGATTTGAGCGACTTTGACAAGGGCCGTACTGTGATGGCTAGACGACTGGGTCACAGCATCTCCAAAACTGCAGATCTTGTGGGGTGTTCCTGGTCTGCAGGGGTCAGCACCCATCAGAAGCTGTCCAAGGAAGGAAAAGCGGTGAACCGGCGACAGGGTCAGCCAAGGCTCACTGATGCACGCGGGGAGCGAAGGCTGGCCCGTGTGATCCAACACAAGAGCTGCTGTAGGTGAATGCTGAAAAAGTTGATTCTAGTTCTGAGAAAAGACAAAAAGTAAAAAAACTATCTTTGACTAAACTACACCTGAGTAAAATATATTGGAAGAAGACATTTTATTGTCACATACACGTACATGTTGTGAAATTTATTCTCTGCATTTAACCCATCACTCAAGGGAGCAGTGGGCAGCTGCTGTGCAGCGCCCGGGGGCCACTCCAGTGCCCTGTCAATTGCACTGACTGAAGAACTAACATGTTTTTGATGGTGGGGGAAACCGGAGCACCCGAACGAGAACATGCAAAATCCACGCAGAAAGGCGGGACGGCGGGTTTGAACTCACAACCTTCTTGCTGTGAGGCCACACACAACACTGGACCACCATTAGAGTTAGTTATATTATATTGTCACTTTACATCTCTGCATGGGCCAACATTCAGATACCCGTGAGACCACCCCTAGTGGACAGCTGGTAGAACTCCATAGTCTGATGTGTGACTTCTCTGATTGGGTTTCTGCAGGTTAGACTTCGTATTGACGTCAAATCAATCTTTATTTTTAGACTTGGACTGAAGTTATGAGGATGTGACAGCGTCCTCAGCTCAAAACAGACATCAGGACTGACGAGGATGACTAAGCAGCTTCTTCTCTGCCAGTGTTTCCTTTACACATGAAGGTGGAAAGTGTCTGTAAGTTGGCCTAAAGTGACTTCAACAGGTGAGAATCCAACAGGAGAAATCTATATGTGGGATAAACAGGATCACTTTGAGGACATTGTGTTGTTTCACTGTTTGACTGTGGAGCTGAAATGTTTAACCTTGTTAACTGGTTCAATTCTTCAGATTTGTACGATGCCTTTTTATCAGAGCTAATGGAGAGGAGGTTTGTGAGAATGTTATGCATGGATTAATTCAATTAAGCGCCAATTCATAATAGAAATTATCTCGTTGCACTTTTGATGTACAGCATTCTAGACTGTACTCTTTCAATTATTATTATTATTATTATTATTATTAACAGAAACCCAACAATTCACACCATGAGCAACCACTTGGCCAGGCATGGAGAAACCTCCATTCAAAAGGTAGAGATATTAGTTTTTATGAAGAACCAACAGCAGTTTGTTGACTGAGCTCACATCATCAATGAAAAATGTAGGGTGTGTCTGAACTGGTCGAACAGGTTGGATCTCCCTGCTGTGATGTTTGTTTTTTTAATTCAAAACAAAACCATCTTCCAACATGACTGAAACCTCTTGTGCACGGCTCTCTGAGTCCTGAGGTGGACTTGCTCAGTGTGTCTGAAGGTTGGAGCAGCTGATTCACTGTTCCTACAGTAACTTTTAGAAAGAGGACGGAGAACTAAGGTGTCTGATGACGAAAGCCTTGTAGTGACAGTGCAGCTGTGGATTGTGATGCATCCAGTAGAGGGAAGATCTGATGTGGCTCCCGATGTCTGTAGACTGTGGTAATAACAGTCTCTCATTAAATAGACTGAAGCATCTTCTCTCTGTGTTTCCTCTCCAGCTGAAGCTCAGAGTCTCTGTGACCGGATGTGGATCAGCTGATCATCCTCAGTGTTGTTGTAGTGACAGAGTGCAGCTCTGCAGCAGCTGTGGACTCTGCTATGGATCAGCGTGAGGACAGAGAGGAGGGGGTCCCTCAGAGGTAAGATGAGGATCTCCGACTGTCCATGACGCTTCTCCATGTCAGAGTTCAGCAATCAAATCACATCATTATTCAGTCTCACTGCCACTCAGCTACTTTCAATTAAATTTTCAATTCAATTTTATTTATATAGCGCCAAATCACAACAACAGTTATCTCACAGCGCTTTTCATAAAGAGCAGGTCTAGACCGAACTCTGAAGTTATTTACAGAAGCCCAACAATTCCCACCAAGAGCAAGCACTAGGCGACACAGGCAAGGAAAAACTTCCTTTAAGAGGCAGAAACCTCGAGCAGAACCATGGCTCAGGGTGGGGGGGCATCTGCCTCGACCGGTTGGGGGTGAGGGGGAGAGAGAGAGCAAGAGAAAGAGAGAGAGAGCAGAGAGAGAGAGCAGAGGGAGGCAACCTACACAGTATACACATAGAGGTACAGACAGTAAAGGTAATGGTGCTATAGACTGAATGAAAAATGGTACAGATATTTATAGTAATGTTAATGATAATAATAATAACAGTAATAATAGCAATAGGACTAGTAACAGCAGTTGCAACTGTAGCAGAGGGCGTCGAGCAGGAACACGGGGCAGCAGGAGACTCCCAACCACAGATCCAGACTCCACAGCTCCAGAACCAGCAACACCCGCGAGGAAGCTGACAGGAGGGGAAGCACACACGACCACGGGAGAGGGAAGAAGCCGAGTTAGTAACATGCATTAATGGGATGAGGTTGCACTCAGAGAGAGAGAAAGAGGAGAGAGGAGCTCAGTGCATCATGGGAAATCCCCGGCAGTCTAGCCTATAGCAGCATAATTAAGGGATGGTTCAGGACTCACCGAGCCAGCCCTAACTATAAGCTTTATCAAAAGGAAAGTCTTAAGCCTACTCTTAAATGCAGAGGCGGTGTCTGCCTCCCGAACCCAAACTGGAACCTGGTTCCACAGGAGAGGAGCCTGATAGCTGAGCAGCTCTGGCTCCCATTCTACTTTTGGAGACTCTAGGAACCACAAGTAATCCTGCATTCTGGGAGCGCAGTGCTCTGGTGGGGTAGTAAGGTACTATGAGCTCTTTAAGATAAGATGGTGCCTGACCATTAAGAGCTTTGAATGTGAGAAGAAGGATTTTAAAATCAATCTTAAACTTAAAAACAGATTCAAATAATTAACAACTAACTTTCTTAATTTACACACTCCAGCGTCTGATTAGTCAGATAATAAACTAAGATGGGATAGCATCTTTCACTCATTCACTTCTTAGTGATTTTCTTTTTGCTTCTAAAAAGGTAGAAGGTAGATGTTACCATCCTCTTCGGAAGAGATGAGTGAACCTGTACACTGTCTCTGCATGACCAGCTGTTAAGAGATTTGGAAGGGATCCTCTATGAAGCAGCTCACTTCCTTGCTCCCTCCCTCTGTTACGATCCTGGTCTGTGTCTGTCTGTGCTTATTTTGTTTTGCTTTGTCTACTTTATGTTTCTGTGTCTTGGGTTTCAGTCCTGTTTGGTTTTTCTATTGTGTTCAGTCTGCCTGTTTCCTTTTCTGTATAGTTTAGTATTTTGGACCAAAGGCCATGTTTTATGTAAGCTTCAGGTGTTACAAGACTGGTATTAGAGTTGGACCTTCAAAAAAGAGCCCTGCTTACTGCTCTAAGATCCCCCTGCGTTCCTCATTCTGTGTTGAACATAAGACTAGTCAGATCTCAGCCTGATTTCCAGCCAGTGTTCATGACTGTTTGCTCTCTCACACCTGAGAATCCTGCCTGCCTGATCCTCCGCCTGATTACCTGGGTAATGGGGGTTCACCACCCAGCTCCTCACCTTAACTGCTGTCCAGCCATTTGCTCCCACTGCAAATCCTGCTCTTCACCGTCACTGCCCTGCCCATCTTCCACGCTGACATGCGCTCCAAGGTCTCCATCGGTAATCCAAACGACTCCTGCTGCCCGAGTCCGGTTACTGGTACACAGCCCGGTTGTGCTGGTTCCAAGCCCGGTTGTTCCCCTACCGGGCCCTTCAGCCCTGCACAACCTCTGGAGAGGTCTTGCCTTCGCAGACAACCTCCTCATGGGTTCCCCACCATCTGCATGGTCCTTAATTTAAGTTGATCGTGTTATCAGTGGTTTTTACTCTATTTTTTTTTTTTATAGGCCATAGCCAACGTATAATAACGGAGGTCCGGACCTCAGTGACCTCATAGCTGGTTATGGCCATGATCCTCTTTCTCTCTGGGCCTTGGTCAGTCTAATTTTACCAGGAAAGTCAGCTCAAATTTGATAAACTTCTGTGAAGCTTCTGACAGTAGGACAACATCTGGACTCAATGATGATGGCACTTTAGTTCCACTCACTGTACTTCCTGAGCCACTGACGTCATTTTCTCATCATCTTAGAACACATATATTAACTGTGTACAGATTTGAGTCATTAAAATTCCCTAAACTCCATATTTTTTCCACAGAGTACAGCAGGAGAGCTCAGAGTTTCTCAGTGGTCAGTCTGCCCAGCGACATCAAACAGACCTGGACTCCATATTTATGGTCTGCGTCTGCACATACACACTACCTACACATTACCATTAACTACATTAACCACAGAATACATGCTACCATTCAGGTCCTAACAGTCTCCATGTTTCTCTGTTTAGACCAGCAGACTGACAGATGAATCATGTTATGTTCTACCAGTTTAAATTTAATGTTCAGTTTATCTTTCTGTTCCAGCTGTTGGAGGAGAACATCGTCACTTTTGCGAAGAATGAGCTAAAGAAAGTCCAGAGGGTTCTGAGTCAAAATTATGCAGAATGCTTAGAGAGTCAGCGTGAGGATGAGGAGGTGTTGGACTTTGAGGATGAAGAGCAGAGGAAGAGCAGCAGAGAGGCATTTCTGAAAATCACACTGCACTTCCTCAGGAGGATGCAGCAGGAGGAGCTGGCTGGCGTCTGCAGAGCAGTAAGAGGATTGGAACAGAGGGACATGTCCCCACCACTTTTGAAAGCATTTGCTAAAAGATTTCTAAAAATTACCTTCCAACAAGAAATGTTAAATAACAAATAAAAATTCTATAAGAAGGGTTACTTGCACAATAAGAAAACATGAAATGCAATGTAAATATAGAAGAAACAAATCTGCCTTGTCCAAAAAAAGTAACCTAGGCTAAAAAAAAAAAAACAAGCTGCTGATTAATTTACTATATTCTATAATATTTTTATATTCTTTGTCACTGGCCACATGAATTTTGTTTCCCTTCATATAAATAAAGACATTTCCACCATGATTGGTGCAGAAAATGTCTCTAGAATGCAGGAAATTAATTATGCTCAAAATGCTCTTTTTGTCTTGTTCCCATGACCCCAATATTGTGCATTCTCGCATCTCGTGGACTGTGTTTCGTTACACCCCTAATACGAACCCTTAAATGTCCCCACCACTTTTCAACACAAAGTTACGCCCTTGGGCACAACATTTATTTTAACACTTGAGGGCAGAGGTCACTAATTGGTGGACCGCGATCCAGACCCAGCCACCTTCCTCTCCGGACCAATAGCCGATTTATTATTAAGAATTACTACCTTGTGATGGAGCGTCTGTATTTCAACCTTCACTGCTTTTGTAGCATTTACTGTACTGGTTTAGCGGCCAAGGAAACTCCGTAGATCAATTGCAATTGTGTTCCAGTCATCTCATGTGCTGCTGCTCAGCCAATCAAATCTGTGCATTCCGAAAAGCATTGCGAATTGATTCTGCGAGTTGGAGAGAGTAGACGAAAGAAAAAAGAGATTTCACATGGCTTTTAATCAAACAGATTCTTAATTGTACATTCTTCTCATTAGCAGATTGCAGCCAATCCCCTTATCTGCGGAGTAAATGATACTGCAGTCTTCCCTTGTCCTTGTTAGAGCAGCAGCGTCCCAGATTGGGATGGAAGAGGTGATGATGGACTCAAGGTTGATGGTGTAGAGGTTCACCATCATTGACTTTGGCAGACTGCACTTATTTAGCTGCAGTGGGAAGTACATTCTCTGTTGGTCTTTCTTGGTGAGGTGATGTCCAGCTACCACTTGAGGTCTCCCTGTCGGTGATAAGATGTAGTTCTTGATTTTCTTGTAAATGCTACTACTTCTGCATTCACCATTCACACACATTCTTACACTGGCAGAACAGCCAGCCGCACTTTGACATGCAGCCTGGGGGAGCCAGGACCATTTTTATTGAACCACCGACCTTTCGATTAAAGAGCAACTCGCTCTACCTCCTGAGCCACAGCTACCCATGAAGCCAACATCCTCCGAACTCTTTTATAAGTTGACTTTCAAAGTCTCGTGCCTTGGTCAGAGTGGATCCGGGCAGGAAGACAATAATGGACAAAGAACTTTTCGGACAGTACTTTAGATACTGTTGTATCTCTCTGATTGGTGGTGGAGAAGGCATGGACCAATTCTGGTGATCTGATGTAATGTTATAAGGTGAGGACTTCTGGGCCACACACCTCCCACATGTCTCGACATACTATTCTATGTCAGTGGCCATTTTGGGCCAGTAGAATCTATCTTGTACCAATTCAGTGGGCACCTCTCTGACAGTTGACTTTACTGTCCTCCTATACAGGAGCCCATTCAGCAGCTGTAGCTTTCTTCAGCCTTCTCAAAGAAGAAAAGAGGTTAATGAGTGCTCTGAATTGTACAGGGCCACTTTCCTGCTCTCATTTCCTGTTTCTCACTCCGAATGAGTTAATTTGAGTCCTGGTTCCTTTTTGTAGATCTGAACCGCTCCACCAGGCTTTCACTCAGCAACACTGGCTACACATACAAGTCTGGGATAGCAGAGAGCAATGCACCTAACTACACTGATTGGGGTGGTATAGAAGATACTGTATGCCAAAATAATCTGTGGACAGGGCTGCCAGCCACCTACGGCAAGTGCCATTGAGGTTCGCAGTCATGAGAACATAGGTCAGAGGATTGTTGTCAGTTCACTGTGAACTTAGCCTTATATAAGTAGTCATGGAATTTATTGACTACTGCCAATTTCACAGCCAGGAACTCAAGTTGGTGGATAGGGTAGTTTGTTTAACTTTAAGTAACTTGTGACTGGCAAAGGCTATGATGCACAAGCCTTTTGGGTACTCCTGGTTGAGAAACAAAGAAGCAAATACAAATACAAAAATACTTTCAAAATATTGTTAAATTAAAATATTAAAGAGAATTGCTATTAAAAAATCTGATTAAAACAGAAATGTATTCAACTGAGCTAAAAGCTTGGTCAAATAAATAGTAATGATGAATAAGATTGTACAGAGGAAAGCCCCAAAAAAATGTTTTAAAACTGTACTTGCATGAGGAGCATAAAAACAAAAAGCTGCTCCTTTATGTTTTGTTCTTATGAAGAGAACTGCAAGCAGCTCAGTATCTGAAGCAGGGGCGTTGTTAGGATCTTGAAACATTGGGGGCTTAGCCCAGCCCATAAAACTGCATATCTTCACATAATAATTGACCATCCACCAAGCATTAAAGCAGTAGTTAACATACTCTACTTATATGGCACAACAAGGCAACACTATTAACTGTGTCATGTCTGCTAAATAGTAATGTTGTGTCTAAATCAAATCAACAACAAAACTGCAACAGTATGAACTGGGGGGTCTGGGGGTACTTTTGAATGTTAAACACTTAGTTTTCTGCATTCTGTTTTGTTTTTTGCACCAAGTTCTGCATTTCCTGCATCAATTTATAGTGGAAGTTATTTATGTAAAGTGACACACAAAATTCAGGCAGCCCACAGGGGGCTGTGTCTTTGTTTCACTGTTGCTTTAAGGCTGGCAATTCTGCCTTGTTACGACTGATTGCTCTTTTGATCGTCCTTGTTGCAGAATTTAGATGAATATTTAAGAACATTTTAATTCTTTTTTAACTGATTATTTATTCCCATTTTAAATGTGCAATTGTACTACTGCCTGCCTCGGCCAGGACACTCTTGGAAAAAGAGTTTTTCTGGTTTAATAAAACAATTCAAAATCTAAAATTGTAGCAGAATATAATGCAGAGCAGCTCTCAGCTTTCAGAAATGTTTCTCCTGTAGATCACTGCTGAATCAACACACAGGCAGGCGTGAATGATTAAGGTAACCTCTTTAAATGTGCATGTGGCACCTTTTCACTTCATTAAAAATAATGAAATCATTTTAATTCAGTTAGAAACTCCTGGACTATAATAGCTCCTGTGTTTTAGCAGTTTTTCTGCTCATATTCAAAGTTCTGCACATTCAGAATCTAACTGGGTTCTCTGACATTTCCAGAATAAAGGATATTTTGAGGTCAAACAGGATAAATCATCATAAACTTTGCAATCAATCCGTGGTCCACCTGCGTGCTGCACCGTGTGGACGAGATCCACGGATTCTGCAACCCGTTGCACCACTACTCTCCATGGTAGTGTAGGGATTAAATTCTTGCACACCCCCTATGTGTCCTCATGATAGATAGTCCTCAAGATAGGCTATCAGAGTAAAAATGGACTGTCTATTGCATCAGACTAGGCAACTTAATGAGTTTTTTTTTTAAGTCCATCCATCCATCCATCCATCCATCTTCATCCGCTTATCCGGGGTCGGGTCGCGGGGGCAGCAGCTCCAGCAGGGGACCCCAAACTTCCCTTTCCCGAGCCACATTAGCCAGCTCTGACTGGGGGATTCCGAGGCGTTCCCAGGCCAGTGTGGTGATATAATCTCTCCACCTTGTCCTGGGTCTTCCCCTAGGCCTCCTCCCAGCTGGACGTGCCTGGAACACCTCCCTATGGAGGCGTCCAGGAGGCATCCTTACCAGATGCCCAAACCACCTCAACTGGCTCCTCTCAACGCAAAGGAGCAGCGGCTCTACTCTGAGCTCCTCGCGAATAGCCGAACTTCTCACCCTATCTCTAAGGGAGACACCAGCCACCCGCCTGAGGAAACCCATTTGACGCTTGTACCCGCGATCTCGTTCTTTTCGGTCATGACCCAGCTTTCATGACCATAGGTGAGGGTAGGAGCGAAAATTGACCGGTAGATCGAGAGCTTTGCCTTACGGCTCAGCTCTCTTTTCGTTACAGCGGTGCGGTAGCGAGTGCAATACCGCCCCGCTGCTCCGATTCTCCGGCCAATCTCCTGCTCCAGTCTCCCCTCACTTCGTGAACAAGACCCCGAGGTACTTGAACTCCTTCACTTGGGGCAAGGACTCATTCCCTACCTGGAGTTGGCACTCCATCGGTTTCCTGCTGAGAACCATGGCCACAGATTTAGAGGTGCTAATCCTCATCCCAGCCGCTTCACACTCTGCTGCGAACCGATCCAGTGAGAGCTGAAGGCCACGGACCGATGATGCCATCAGGACCACGTCATCCTCAAAAAGCAGTGACGAGATCCCAAGCCCACCGAACCGCAGCCCCTCCTCGCCACGGCTATGCCTCGATATCCTGTCCATGAATATCACAAACAGGATTGGTGACAAAGCGCAGCCCTGGCGAAGGCCAACCCCCACCTGGAAAGAGTCCGACTTACTGCCGAGTACTCGGACACAACTCTCGCTTTGGATGTACAAGGATTGGATAGCCCTAAGAAGGGCCCCCCTCACCCCATACTCCCGCAGCACCTCCCACAGTATCTCCCAAGGGACCCGGTCATATGCCTTCTCCACATCTATAAAGCACATGTAGACTGGATGGGCATACTCCCAAGCCCACTCAGGATCCTTGTGAGAGTAAAGAGCTGGTCAGTTGTTCCACGCGACCAGGGCCGAAAACCGCATTGTTCCTCTTCGATCTGAGGTTCGACAATCGGCCGAACCCTCTGCTCCAGCACCCTGGCGTAGACTTTACCAGGGAGGCTGAGAAGTGTGATACCCTGTAGTGGCACACACTCTCTGGTCCCCTTTTTTGAACAGGGGAACCACCACCCCAGTCCGCCACTCCTTGGGCACTGTACCCGACCTCCACGCAATGTTAAAGAGGCGTGTCATCCAAGACAGCCCCTCCACACCCAAAGCTTTTAGCATCTCTGGGCGGATCTCATCAATCCCGGGGCTTTGCCACTGTGGAGTTGTTTGACTACCTCAGTGACCTCCTCCAGGGAAATTGGCGAGAAACCCCATCAGCCTCCAGCTCTGCCTCTACTAGAGAGGCGTGTCAGTCGGATTTAGGAGTTCCTCAAAGTGTTCCCTCCACCGCCTAACTACCTCCCCAGTTGAGGTCAACAGGGTCCCATCCTTACTGTACACAGCTTGGACGGTTCCCCGCTTCCCCCTCCTGAGATGGCGGACAGTTCTCCAGAAACACTTTGGTGCCGACCGAAAGTCCTTCTCCATGTCTTCCCCGAACTTCTCCCACACCCGCTGCTTTGCTTCTGCCACAACAGAGGCTGCAGTCCTTCGGGCCTGTCGGTACCTTGCAACCGCCTCCGGAGTCCTCCGAGACAACAAATCCCGGAAGGCCTCCTTCTTCAGTCGGACGGCTGTCACCCAGCAGAACAATGGAGTCCCCTACTGGAGCCCCATACAGGACTCCATTCAGGGTCTCCAAGAAGGCCGAATACTCTGAACTGCTGTTTGGTGCATATGCACAAACAACAGTCAGAGTTTTCCCCCCCGCTACCCGAAGGCGTTCACCGGAGTAAACTCCAACGTAGCGGCACTCAGCCGGGGACTTGTGAGTATCCCCACACCCGCCTGGCGCCTCACACCTTGAGCAACTCCAGAGAAGAATAGAGTCCATCCCCTATCAAGGAGCACGGTTCCAGAGCCAAGACTGTGCGTGGAGGTCAGCCCCACCAGATCTAATTGGTAGCGCTTTTCTTTTTTAGACTAAGAATGGTTTCTTTTTTAAGTAGCCCATTAAAATATTCCTGCAAATGCAGTGAAGAAGCTCATTATCTGTAATTTAGCTATTTCTACAATTATTTTCCTTTTTAAATCTCCATGAAGGTGTTTATATGATCACTTTAAAATATCACTTTTGCTGCCCAGCTAACTTTTGGTACCTGTGCCTTTTATTATGGAGATGTAGCCAAACAAACGCTTGCTGTGCAGCAGCACAGGCTGCCAAAATAATCTGATTATTCCTGACGCATCTAAATAATCTTCACAACGCAAAGAATTATTATGGCAGTAACACAGAGCAGCTCGTTGTTGAAGCAGGTAAACCTGCATACAGAGGAAGCTGTGCGTCATGCGTAAAACCCAACAGGACTGTTTTATCCACCATTCTCTCTCTCTCTCTCTCTCTGCTGAGTGAAAGATTAGTTTCACCGGCAACATTCTGTTTATGGACTCACTGTCGGACATCGCTATAAAACAAATAGTAACCGAAATAAAGACGCCTTTAGTGCGCCATTAATGGAAAGTGAAATTGTTTTACTTGCCGACTTGTGAAAGAGCGGCTCAGGCTGCTATCCAACACGGTCACTAGTGCCATGGTGCGCGCTCACTGGGTTTCAGTTGTATCAGTAGAACATTAAAGCCATAAACTGAACAGATATTTGCCTGATTTTCTAAATGTTTGCATCTGCCCAGCTCTGTGACTGTGACACACGCCCGACCAGCGCTTTACTGCGTAACTGCGCACACAGCCTGGATGAGCTCATTTCGGTTAATGAAGCAAAATTCAGATTACAGACTGGTTAAGTTATAAAAGGTATGAATGGAAAATGTAGCGAAATTAAGAGTACATTAGATGTACCTACCCTTCAGCTAGAAGTAACAGCAGCACAAAAGAAAAGTCTGTAATACTGAGGCACTTTGCTGCACCGGCAAGTTTTTCGAGCAACTTTTCCCCTTCCCTCAACATTTAAATAGGCCACATTTGATCCAGCTGTAGCTCTCTGCTCCACCTGAAGCTGTGAGCTGCACTTTATCAGAGGCCTGAAGTTAATGTGTGTGGCCGTGACCGTGTTGGAAAGCAGCCTGAGCCGCTGTTTCACAAGTCGGCATGTGAAATACTTTCACTTTCCATTAATGGCGCATTAAAGGCGTCTTTAGTCTCTGCGGAGCAAATTAAGGCTACACACTGTAAGATCTGTGTCAGATGATCACTGCATTGACTGAGATATATTAAAAGTGTCCTGTTGTTGAACAGAGCATCGCTTTGGACATCAGCCTGTTTCTTTTCTTTAATACACTTCGGTTACTATTTGTTTTATAGCGATGTCCGACAGTGAGTCCATAAACAGAATGTCGCCGGTGAAACTAATCTTTCACTCAGCAGAGAGAGAGAGAGAGAGAGAGAGAGAGAGAGAGAGAGAGAGAGAGAGAATGGTGGATAAAACAGTCCTGTTGGGTTTTACGCATGACGCACAGCTTCCTCTGTATGCAGGTTTACCTGCTTCAACAACGAGCTGCCCTGTGTTACTGCCATAATAATTCTTTGCGTTGTGAAAATTATTTAGATGCGTCAGGAATAATCAGATTGTTTTGGCAGCCTGTGCTGCTGCACAGCAAGCGTTTGTTTGGCTACATCTCCATAATAAAAGGCACAGGTACCAAAAGTTAGTTGGGCAGCAAAAGTGATATTTTAAAGTGATCATATAAACACCTTCATGGAGATTTAAAAAGGAAAATAATTGTAGAAATAGCTAAATTACAGATAATGAGCTTCTTCACTGCATTTGCAGGAATATTTTAATGGGCTAATTAAAAAAGAAACTCATTAAGTTGCCTAGTCTGATGCAATAGACAGTCCATTTTTACTCTGATAGCCTATCTTGACCTTTCCTCATGAGGACACATAGGGGGTGTGATCTTGTACAACAAAACATGCAAGAATTTAATGTTTAATTTAATGCACATTTAAAGAGGTTACCTTAATCATTCACGCCTGCCTGTGTGTTGATTCAGCAGTGATCTACAGGAGAAACATTTCTGAAAGCTGAGAGCTGCTCTGCATTATATTCTATTATAATTTTAGATTTTAGAGTTAGATTGTTTTCTTAAACCTTTATTAAACCAGAAAAACTCTTTTTCCAAGAGTGTCCTGGCCGAGGCAGGCAGTAGTACAATTGCACATTTAAGATGTGAATAAATAATCAGTTGCAAGGTCACAAAATATTCAAATGTTAGTAAATATTCACCATAATTCAGCAACAAGGACGATCAAAAGAGCAATCAGTCGTAACAAGGCAGAATTGCCAGCCTTAAAGCAATAGTGAAACAAAGATACAGCCCCTTGTGGGCTGCCTGAATTTTGTGTGTCCCTTTACATAAATAATTTCCACTATAAATTGATGCAGGAAATGCAGAAATTGGTGCAAAAAACACCAGAATGCAGGAAACTAAGTGTTTAACATTCAAAATTTCCTGGGGGAGGACCCTCAGACACCCCTGGTTCATACTGTTGCAGTTTTGTTGTTATATTAGGCTATTTGATTGACACAACATGTGTGTCAACATGATGTGACACAACATCACAATTTAGCAGACATGACACAGTTAATTGTGTTGCTTTGTTGTGCCATATAAGTAGAGTATGTTGCTTTAATGCTTGGTGGAGGGTCAATTATTATGTGAAGATATGCAGTTTTATGGGCTGGGCTAAGCCCCCAATGTTTCAAGATCCTAACAACGCCCCTGGTAAATGGTCTGTATTTGTATAGTCTTTGCAACCATTCCAAGCACTTAACACTATGTCATATTCAGCCATTCATACACTAATGAGCAGAGGCTAAGGTGCCAACCGCTGATCAGAACAGAAATAAACATTCATTAACATTCACACACCAATAATAATAATAATAATAATCTTTATTTGTAGAGCACTTTTCAAAAACAAGTTACAAAGTGTCAAGTTACAACACGTCTAAAGACAATAATACCCAAAAAGCAATACAAGATAAAAGCAAGAAAACATTGAAAAGACTAAACTACATGTTTAAGATAAATATAAAATAAATAAAATAGAATAAAATAAAGTCAAGCAATATCGGGAAAGGCTCTCCTATAAAAGTATGTTTTAAGAAGGGACTTAAAGGAGTTCACTGACTCAGCTGACCTGATTTCCTCGGGCAAGGCTGTTCCAGAGCCTCGGGGCCCTGACAGCAAACACCCTGTCCCCTTAGGTTTTCAGACAAAACTCTGGAACAGACAGCAGACCTCTGCTCGAGGATCTCAAGGTACATGCTGGTGTGTATGGGGACTAAAAGGTCATAAATATAAAAGTTAAAAGTGATCAATAAAATTTTAAAGCCAATTCTAAAACATACTGGGAGCCAGTGTAATGAAGCTAAAACAGGAGTGATGTGGTCGTATTAGTTCTGGTTCTGCAGCCTGGCAGCTGAGTTCTGGACAGTCTGGAGTCGATCATTAGATTTTTGGGTTAAACAAGTGAAAAGGCTGTTGCAGTTTTCCAGGCGTGATGAGATGAAGGCGTGTAAAATGGTCTCGGTGTCCTTAAAAGTTAACATAGATCGAATTTTTGCTATATTTCTAAGTTGATACAAAACATAATGGAACAAGCTTTGTGGTGTGCTGCTCAAAATTTAAATTACTAACAAACCAAACGCCAAGGTTCTTTGCAACACACTTAATGTGATTTACTAGGGAACCAGCAGATGGCAGTATTTGTTTTGCCATCTGCTGGGACCCAATGACCAGGATTTCTGTTTTGTCTGAGTTGCTGGAGAAAATTATTTGACATCCATTTTTTCACAAAGGCAGTCAGTAAGTGAACTCAGCATTCCAGGGTCTGTGGATCTGACGGGCAAGTTTGAGTGTCATCAGCATAAATATGAAAAGTAATACAATGTTTATGGATAATATGCCCAAGGGGAAGCAGATACAATGAAAACAAAATGGGTCCTAACACCGACCCCTGAGGCACACCATATTTAACTGGAGAGAATGAAGAGACATAGTTGTTTAGAGACACGCAAAACTTCCTCTTTGACAGGTAGGATGAAAACCATTCTAGGGCGGTACCAGGGATCCCCACTCAGTGCCTCAGTCTGTCTAACATGATGTTGTGATCAATGGTGTCAAAAGCAGCAGACATTAAAAGGTCATTGGTGACTTAGAGACAGACTCTTAGTCTCTCCCCCTCCTTTGTGTCTCACACGCGTGCTTTCTGGTTTGTTGTATGGTTTTGTATGATTTGTTATATATATATATATGTATATATATATATATATATGTATATATATATATATATATGTGTATATATATATATATATGTATATATATATATATGTGTATATATATATATATATATATATATATGTATATATATATATATATGTATGTATATATATATATATATGTATATGTATATATATGTATATATATATATATATATATATATATATATATATATATGTATATATATATATATATATGTGTGTGTGTTATATGTATATATATGTTTTATTTTGCTTAGAATAATTAATAGTGATTTATCTGCTTAAGTTGTTCCTATCCTTTTATAATTTTAGGAAGTCAGTTACCTGTGATTATTTGTGTGTAAAGTTGTAGTAAGAGTTGGTTACCACGGCCAGTGTAATGGACTCACCCTTTTCTGTTTGCCATCTATAGGTGGACAAACCTTATTTTAGACTGATTATTTTTGGCTCATATTTGTTTATTGGTCCCTGATTCCATGGTGGAATCTCTCCACCTTCCCCGAGGCCTCCTCCCAGCTGAACGTGCCTGGAACACGCGTCCAGGAGGTATCCTTACCAGATGCCCAAACCACCTCAACTGGCTCCTTTCAACGCAAAGGAGCAGCGGCTCTACTCTGAGCTCCTCGCGAATGGCCGAGCTTCACACCCTATCTCTAAGGGAGACACCAGCCACCAGCCTGAGGAAACCCATTTCGGCCGCTTGTACCCGCGATCTCGTTCTTTCGGTCATGACCCAAACCGCAATGTTCCTCTTCGATCTGAGGTTCAACAATCGGCCAAACCCTCCGTTCCAGCACCCTGGAGTAGACTTTACCGGGGAGGCTGAGAAGTGTGATACCCCTGTAACTGGCACACACTCTCTGGTCCCCCGTTTTTGACGAGAAACCCCCATCAGCCTCCAGCTCTGCCTCTACTAGAGAGGGCGTGTCAGTCGGATTTAGGAGTTCCTCAAAGTGTTCCTTCCACCGCCCAATTACCTCCCCAGTAACAGGTTCCCATCCTTACTGTACACAGCTTGGATGGTTCCCCGCTTCCCCCTCCTGAGATGGCGGACAGCTTTCCAGAAGTCCTTTGGTGCCGACCGAAAGTCCTTCTCCATGTCTTCTCCGAACTTCTCCCACACCCGCTGCTTTGCATCTGCCATAGCAAAGGCTGCAGCCCTTCGGGCCCGTCGGTACCTTGCAACCACCTCCGGAGTCCTCCGAGACAACAAATCCTGGAAAGCCTCCTTCTTCAGTCGGACGGCTTCCCTGACCACCAGTGTCCACCACGGTGTTCAAGGGTTACCACCCCTTGAGGCACCCAAGACCTTGAGACCACAGCTTTCCGCTGCAGCTTCAGCAATAGAGGCTCAGTTGACAGCTCTGTCACTCTCTTCACCCGAGTGTCCAAAACATGTGGCCTCAAATCAGATGAAACGATTACAAAATGGATCATCGATCTTCGGTCTAGGGTGCTCTGGTACCATGTACACTTCTATTTATGTTCGTTATAGACAATCCATGACTAGCACAGAAGTCTAACAACAAACACCCACTCGGGTTCAGATCAGGGGGGGAAGCTCCTCCTGATCACGCCTTTCCAGGTATCTCCATCATTGCCCACATGTGCGTTGAAGTCTCTCAGCAGAACTATGGAGTCCCCTACTGGAGCCCCATACAGAACTCCACTCAGGGTCTCCAAGAAGGCCGAGTACTCTAAACTGCTGTTTGGTGCATATGCACAAACAACAGTCAAAGTTTTCCCCCCCACTACCCGGAAGGCGTAGGGAGGCGACCCTCTCATTCACCGTGGTAAACTCCAATGTAGTGGCGCTTAGTCAGGGACTTGTGAGTATGCTCACACCCACCTGGCGCCTCACACCTTGAGCAACTCCGGAGAAGAATAGTGTCCATGCCCTATCAAGGAGTACGGTTCCAGAACCAAGACTGTGCGTGGAGGTCAGCCCCACCAGATCTAACTGGTAGTGCTTCATCTCCCACACAAGTTCCGGCTCCTTCCCCCATAGAGAGGTGACGTTCCACGTCGCCAGAGCCAGCCTCTGCTACCGGGTCTGGTCTGTCGAGTCCCCTGACCTTCACTGCCACCCATGTGGCAGCGCACCTGACCCCTGCAGATCTTCCTATGGATGGTGGGTCCAAAGGATGGAGAGGGAGGTGCTTCTTCGGGCTGTGCCCGGCCGGGCTCCGTGGCAAACCCGGCCACCAGGCGCTCGCCGACAAGCCCTCCCTCTGGGCCTGGCTCCAGACGGGGGCCCCGGGCTTCCTCCGGGCAGGGTCTCTCCTCATTTTGTCATCAAGGGTCTTTGTGAACCATTCTCAGTCTGGCCCCTCACCTGGAACCACTTTGCCTTGGGAGACCCATACAGAACTCCAAGGAGCACTATGCTCCTGGTAGGGTCACAGCCTCCAGGTTCACCGGGGCACGCAAACCTCTCCACCATGTTAAGGTGATGGTTCCCGGAGAGGTAATTTTGATTATTATAATAACTTTATTAATATTTCTAGAATATCTTTGATATTCTGCTAATAACCAAACCTGACTTCATGTTGAAAACCCCAACAAATACGATGCACACATCTGCACTATATCAGGGGCTATATGTTCTCCACTGATAAGCTGAATAAATCTGATGGAGAAAAGAAATAGCCACACTTGATGTTTAGATTCTCTGATTTTCTGTGGGATCTACTTGCTGATTTCATTTGTTGTTACTTATTCAGGAGCTCATGCTACAGTGTGCCAACGTAAACTCAAGTCTGCCCTGAAGAAAAAGTTCCAGAGTGTGTTTGATGGGATTGCTAAAGACGACAACCTAATCCCTCTGAACCAGATCTACACAGAGCTCTACATCACAGAGGGAGGAACTCCAAAAGTGATTGATGAACATGAGGTCAGACAGATTGAAACAGCATCCAGAAAACCAGCCAGACCAGAAACAACCATTAAAAAACAAGACATTTTTAAAGCCTCACCTGGAAGAAATGAACCAATAAGAACAGTGATGATGAAGGGAGTGGCTGGCATTGGGAAAACAGTCTTAACACAGAAGTTCACTCTAGACTGGGCTGAAGACAAAGCCAACCAGGACATACAGTTCACATTTCCATTCACTTTCAGAGAGCTGAATGTGCTGAAAGAGAAAACGTACAGCTTGGTGGAACTTGTTCATCACTTCTTTACTGAAACCAAAGAAGCAGGAATCTGCAGCTTTGAAGAGTTCCAGGTTGTGTTCATCTTTGACGGTCTGGATGAGTGTCGACTTCCTCTGGACTTCCACAACAATGAAAACCTGTCTGATGTTACAGAGTCCACCTCAGTGGATGTGCTGCTGACAAACCTCATCAGGGGGAATCTGCTTCCCTCTGCTCGCCTCTGGGTAACCACACGACCTGCAGCAGCCAATCAGATCCCTCCTTGGTGTGTTGACATGGTGACAGAGGTCAGAGGTTTCACTGACCCACAGAAGAAGGAGTATTTCAGGAAGAGGTTCAGAGATGAGGGTCAGGCCAGCAGAATCATCTCCCACATCAAGACATCACAAAGCCTCCACATCATGTGCCACATCCCAGTCTTCTGCTGGATCACTGCTACAGTTCTGGAGGAGGTGTTGGAGACCAGAGAGGGAAGAGAGCTGCCTAAGACCCTGACTGAGATGTACATCCACTTCCTGGTGCTTCAGACCAAACTGAAGAACGTCAAGTATGATGGAGGAGCTGAGACAGATCCACACTGGAGTCCAGAGAGCAGGAAGATGATTGAGTCTCTGGGAAAACTGGCGTTTGAGCAGCTGCAGAAAGGCAACCTGATCTTCTATGAATCAGACCTGACAGAGTGTGGCATCGATATCAGAGCAGCCTCAGTGTACTCAGGAGTGTTCACACAGATCTTTAAAGAGGAGAGTGGGCTGTACCAGGACAAGGTGTTCTGCTTCGTCCATCTGAGCGTTCAGGAGTTTCTGGCTGCTCTTCGTGTCCATCTGACCTTCATCAACTCTGGAGTCAATCTGCTGTCAGAAGAGCAAACTACATCCTGGTGGCCAGAAGTGTTTGGAAGTAAATCAACACATTTCTACCAGAGTGCTGTAGACAAGGCCTTACAGAGTCCAAATGGACACCTGGACTTGTTCCTCCGCTTCCTCCTGGGTCTTTCACTGGAGACCAATCAGACTCTCCTACGAGGTCTACAGACACAGAAAGGAAGTAGTTCAAAGACCAACCACAACACAATCCAGTACATTAAGAAAAAGATCAGTGAGAAATTGTCTGTCGAGATAAGCATCAATCTGTTTCACTGTCTTAATGAACTGAATGACCGTTCTCTAGTGGAGCAGATCCAACAGCGCCTGCATTCAGGAAGTCTCTCCACAGATAAACTCTCTCCTGCTCAGTGGTCAGCTCTGGTCTTCATCTTACTGTCATCAGAAAAACATCTGGAGGTGTTTGACCTGAAGAAATATTCTGCTTCAGAGGAGGCTCTTCTGAGGCTGCTGCCAGTGGTCCAACACTCCAACAAAGCTCTGTACATGTACACATAAGTATCTAAACTGAATTATAAACGCAACACTTGTTTTTTTGGCCTTTTATTGTGGACAGCCTAAGACACACCTGTGCAATACCCATGCTGTCTGATGAGCATCTTGATATGCCACACCTGTGAGGTCGATGGATTATCTCAGCAAGAAGTAAGAGAAGTAATCCCTAACACAGATTTTGACAGACTTGTGAACAATATTTGAGAGAAATAGTTCTTTTGTGTACATAGAGAAAGTCTTAGATCTTTGTGTTCAGTTCATGATGAATGGGGGCAAAATTAAAAGTGTTGCCTTTATAATTTTGATCAGTGTATTTTGAATTTGTATTACTCTATCAAGAAAAACTATTAATAACAGCTATTGTTTGAATTTTCTTCTCATGTATTGCTGAATCATCTTGAGGCTGAGTGGTTGTAATCTGTCAGAGAGAAGCTGTGAAGCTCTATCTTCCGTTCTCAGCTCCCAGTCCTCTAGTCTGAGAGAGTTGGACCTGAGTAACAACAACCTGCAGGATTCAGGAGTGAAGCTGCTTTCCTCTGGATTGAAGAGTCCACAGTGCAGACTGGAAAATGTCAGGTTAGTGTTCAGCTATTTGAAAATTATGACCCTCTGAGCTCATATTTACTTCATATAGCCTATGCATTATTAATTGGACTGACTGAAAATCCTTTTTAGGTTGATTGTTTGTAACCTCTCAGAGAAAAGCTGTGAAGCACTGTCTTCAGTTCTCCGCTCCCAGTCCTCTAGTCTGAGGGAGCTGGATCTGAGTAACAACAAATTGCAGGATTTAGGGGTGAAGCTGTTGTCTTCTGGACTTAAGAGTCCACACTGCAGATTGTCAGTTCTCAGGTGGGTGTTCAGCTATTTGAAAATGATAATCCTCTGAGCTCATATTTACTTCATATAGCCTATTAATTATTGAATGGACTGATTGAAAATTGTTTTTAGGTTGAGTGACTGTAACCTGTCAGAGAGAAGCTGCGAAACTTTATCGTCAGTTCTCAGCTCCCAGTCCTCTAGTCTAAGAGCGTTGGATCTGAGTAACAACAAACTGCAGGATTTAGGGGTGAAGCTGTTGTCTTCTGGACTTAAGAGTCCACACTGTACATTGGCAACTCTCAGGTCAGGATTCAGCTATTTTTAAAATTTTGATCAGAAAGATTTAATTTTTTTAATATTCGATATGTGAAATGATTGACTAAAAATGATCTTCAGGTTGATTGGCTGTTACCTCTCAGTGAGAAGCTGTGAAGCTCTGTCCTCAGTTCTCAGCTCTCAGTCCTGTAGTCTGAGAGAGCTGGACTTGAGTTACAACAATGTGCAGGATTCAGGAGTGAAGCTGTTGTCTGCTGGACTGAAGAGTCCACACTGTACACTGGAAACTCTAAGGTCAGGATCCAGCTGTTTGAAAATGATGACTCTCTGAACTCTTAACCACTACATCCATTCTTTATTGAATTAACTGGTGGAAAATAATTTTTAGATTGAATGGCTGTAAACTGTCAGAAAGAAGCCATGAAGCTCTGTCATCAGTTCTCACCTCCCAGTCCTGTAGTCTGAGAGAGCTGGATTTGAGGTGCAACAATGTGCAGGATTCAGGAATGAAACTATTGTCTGCTGGACTGACGAGTCCACACAGTACACTGGAAACTCTGAGGTCAGGATACAGCTATTTGAAAATCATGGCTAACTAAGTACTACACATAATATTAAATTGACTGACTGACTTAAAATTGCTTTTAGGTTGAGTGACTGTAAAGAGGCAAAGAAAAGCTGTGCATCTCAGTGTTCTGCTCTCAGCTCCCAGTCCTCTAGTTTGAAAGAGCTGACCCTGAGTAAGAACCTGCTGGATTCAAGAGTGACGTCTGCTGGACAGAAGAGTCCAGACTGTACACTGGAAACTGTCAGGTCAGATTTCAGCTTTTTGGAATGAGTCATCCTGTAGGTTAAATAAAGAAGCTTTTTAGTCTTTTATGATCCTGTATACAATGTGGTAGTAATATCATAACAAAGGCATAGCTGGCTTAGAAGCTTGTTGCCAGCATAGTGAGCTTGTTCACAAAACAGAAATTACATTACATTTAGTGGATGCTTTTATCCAAAGCAACTTACAATTGCTACACATGTCAGAGTTCGCATGCCTCTGGAACAACTAGGAGTTAAGTGTCTTGCTCAGGGACACATTGGTGGATGGGTCACGGGGGTTTGAACACGGGTCTCTTACACCAAAGGCATAGTCTTATCCACTGCTGCATCGCCACCCCTATAGTTTAATTAGGATATTTAAATCAGAGGTCTAATATAGTCCTTCAATTATCTATTAATATTATTATATTACCGTCTTGGAGTACTATAGTCTCAGACTTGGACATGCTGAACCTCATTTGTATTGTTCACACTGGGCGGCAAACCACAACACACACTTCCTGAACCTCATATTCCTTGTTCCTTGCCAAATGTGGGTCTTTCTCAAACAACTTTCACAATGTGACAATATACTCACTCAAGCCGTGTCTCATCTTCCTGAGTCATCTGAGGATTTTGAGTATCCTGAATGGCCAACTAAAAGTCCTACTGCATTGTTCCCATGAACTCTTGACACACTCACCTTTTGCATTGGTAAACTGCATGTAAAAAACACCTCATTCTACAACCTGACAGCTTCCTTCAAAGAATCATTCAGGGGGTTCTCAGATACAAATACTCCAAATAATCGCCTCCACTATAAACATGGTCCAATATGTCCACCGAGGGGTAAATGAAGATCTTGCAGGCAAGGGGGCTGGTCAGAAGTTCACAGTTAACATTTCTAAAGCTCTGGATATAGTTGCTTTGAAGTACACGTTCATGTACGCAAGATGGCTACCACGTGTATCTGGCGTTCCTTTGGAGTGTAGGTTGTGCACGTCCCCAGGAATTAACGCTACACATTATGTCGATCTGACCAGCAGGTCCGCAGCAATCTCCTGTTCCACACACCAGCCCAGGTGGTGGAGGTATGCTGTTGGTTTGCCAACCATCATTAAACGCAAATAACGAAGGTCAGAAGCAGACTTTAAAAAAGGAGGTTTTTGGCGGGATGTTTACAATAAAACTCCTGGGCTTGTCTGCATTTACCGAAATCATTATGATGTCTCATTAAAACCACAACCGGCTTGAGTGTTGCTACGTTTGGTTTGGTTACGGTATGCAAATTCAGAGGTTGTCAAGGAAGATAATCTGGTGCTGGCGAGGGATTATCCAGTCCTATTCTGCCCCCTAGTGGATTGTGGTTTAATCCTCCTGGTACACGCAAAGTACACAGGCAAGTATGTGAACAAAGCCGTTTGCGTCGCCAATGCCTGTCTACGCCTATGCATTGTTAAAAAGCAAGTATATCCAGGGCTTTATCCATTTAAGTTTTGTAATTCTGTCTAGCAGCGTCTCTCGCCACCTGATCCAACTCACCATCAGGTCTTGATTAGCTGATAATTCTGGGGGATTTAACCTGGGTCTCTCACACCAAAGGCATGTGTCTTATCCGTTGCTCCATCACAACCCCCACATTACACATACATCAAAAAAATTATCATCAAAATATACAACAAAAAAATCTTTTTTGAAGTTTCCGCTTTTTAATTTGTGATAGAAATAGGAAAGGCAGGGGAGAGAGAGGGGATACTTTGGCCACTTGAGTAAGGACTTGAAATGATCATAACTCTACTTGTAAGACCTTAAATTTTGGGGTCCCCCAGGGCTCCATTTTGGGGCCACTATTATTCATTCTGTATATAAATGACTTTATAAATTCTTCTAAAATATTTCATAAAATCCTCTTTGCAGACGACACAAATTTATTTACATCACACAGGGACCCACATACTTTACAAGATATAGTTAACTCAGAGCTAACCAAAGTTGACTCCTGGTTTAAATGTAATAAACTATCACTAAATATCAACAAAACAAATTTCATTTTATTTAAATCGAACAAAAAAAAATTAACTACGCTCCTTACTGCGTGATTAAAATTAATGGGCAGGTGATAAAAAGAGTGCATTCCACTAAATTTCTGGGGGTATGTTGGTTTGTTTTATAAGATCAGACATTTTCTTCCTTTGTCCGCCCTTCTTATTTTATACAAAACTCTCTTTGAACCCCATCTAAATTACTGTAACGTGATATGGTGCAACACCTTTAAAAGTCATCTTAAAAAACTTGCAAAAAAACCCCCATACGGGCTTTGTCTTGGTCAGAGATAGATTCCCCCAACCGCCCTCTATTCTATCGCTGTGAGTTTTTAAGACTAACTGAACTAAATCAATATCACAATGCCTGCCTTATGTTTCAAATCGTAAATAGGCTGAACTCTAGATTGAGTACTCTTGTTCCTATCTCCAGCCCCCAGCACACATACCAAACTAGAATCAAACCTCTTATATTAGGTAAATGCCACTGACATGTACGTGCCAGTATGAGTGTTGCCTGTAGGGGGCCGCAGATTTGGAACGGGATTGATGATGGCCTCAAGGTGTTGCCCTCTATCTCCAACTTCAAAAAACAACTAAAACTACCTCATATTAACCTATATCTAATATCAACCTGTTCTCTAATGGATTACTGGGATGTATGCATTCCGTGTGCATTTACTTAACTGGGTACACTCTGTTTCATAAATCATGGGCCCCCATTTATAAGCTTTTCTTAGCTTCTTTGGGAGACCCATTCACTATATCTGATTGTCTCTGTACCTAAATTGTATTTTTGTAATGTCTTGAAGTGGTGTTGTGAATAAACTCAAACTCAATTAATTAAATAAGCACTCTTCCAAGTGAATATCTGGGAACCCCAACATAAATGAACATGTTTCTAATTTAAATCAACAATACAAAATACCATAAGGAGATGTTTGGATTGATAGAGGGAGCTGCAGCGGCAAACAGAGCTGACATTAGCATAATCCGGAGGGTAAAGAGTGATAAGTTTCAGGTCATGATGTCTGTGCTGTATACTTACATTAATGTGATTGGACTTGACAGGCCACACAGCTGTGAATGAGCTTGTTATTGTGAAGCATATCAGAATCAGAAGAACTCGAATCAGAAGGAGCTTTACTGCCAAGTAGTGTTTAACACATTCGAGGAATTTGCTTTGGTGATAAGGTGCTACACATACAGTTGACAGAAATAATGTAGAAATATATAAATATTGAATAGACAATGCAAGTTATATAAGAATATTAAAAAGGATATAGAAAAATAATACTGGTTTGCAGAATATACAACTATTTGCAGAAATTTGTGCATTATTCTGGGTTTTTGTTGTGCAGACGTACTGCAACAAAATATATAAATTGACAATGTAACAATATACAACAACAAAGAGTAACAATAAACAACAAATATGTGCAATATGCCAGGTTTGTGCATGATATGAAATGAAATAGTGTTTACATGTGCAGAGACATATGTATTATCTGCAAGGGGGGAGTGTCAGTGGGGGACCCGGGCCTTGTTGATGAGGCTAGCTGCCGATGGGAAGAAGTTGTTTTCGTTGTGAGAGGTTTTGATAGAGGTTTTGAGAGGTCCTGATGGACCGCAGCCTCCTGCCAGAGGGGAGAGTCTGTTTGTGTCCAGGGTGGGAGGGGTCAGCTGCAATCTTTCCTGCTCACTTCAGAGTCCTGGAGGCGTACAGGTCCTGATGTTCAGCTCCCACTTGAGGTCCTGGGAGATGATTGTGCCAGGAAGCAGAAGGAGTCCACAGTGGCAACGGGGGGAGTCACACATGAGGCGGACTCATCGCCACCAGAGATGAGTCCAATGAGGGAGGTGTCGTCCGCAAAGTTCAGGAGCTTGATGGACTGGTGACTGTAGGTGCAGCTGTTGGTATAAAGGGAGAAGAGCAGAGGGGAAAGAACGCAGCCTTCTGGGGATCCAGTGCTGATGGGGATGGTGTCCGATTGACTCCCAAAGAGGCAGTAGAACTGGTTCAGCTCTTTTGCGAGGCGAAAGTCGTTAATGGAGTGGTGGGTTTGTAGTTAGTGATCTGTCTCAAACCCCTCCTGACAGAAGTGTCATCGTTTGCAGAGAACTGGTTCTTTAGCCTCTCTGTGTACAGTCGTTTAGCTTCTCGCACCTCCTTGCTAAACCTGTACTTATGCATCTGGCTTGGTCTCCACTCCTAAATGCCTCCTCCTTTTCCAACCTTAGCTGTCTGAGTTTGGCTGTAAACCAGGGTTTGTCATTGTTATAACTCACTCTGGTGTGTGTTGGTATACAAGTGTCCTAACAGAAGCTGTTATAGGACGTCACAGCCTCTGTAAACTCGTCCAGATTGTTGGTAGCAGTCCTGAAAACATCCCAGTCAGTGCAGTCCACACACGCCTGAAGATCCTCTACAGCTTCACTGGTCCATTTCTTTGATGTCCTCACTACATGTTTACAAAGCTTTATTTTTGCCTGTAAGCAGGAATCAAGTAGATCATGACGTGATCAGAGTGTCCCAGTGGAGCGCATTGTGGCGGTTCTGGTTTTAATATACACAACAACTTTTAATTATTTGTTTTGGGCGCCAGCCAGGGTAACCTGACAAATCGTTGTGTCGCAGATTTCCACCCACAAAGGGTACATGTAGTAGGTCAGTATACCCTCAAAAGTAAATTTGACATGTTTCAATGAAACTGAAATCACTTTTGAAGTAAATCAAGAAAATATATTAACAACACTTCAACAAACAGGGCGTGGTTTCAACAAATAACTCAACCAGTCATAAACAATCAGAAATCACAAAAATACTCAGTCCCTTTGGATAATGGTGCCAATAAGTTCAGCTCTCTGCACAGTAAAGGAGGGAAAGCAAAAACGCCTAACAGGACCAGGACCAAACGGTCATCACAGTAATGCAGTTCAATAATAAAAAAAAAAAAACAATCGTCCACTAAACCCGTGCAATGTCAGATTCATACAAAATTGTACCTGCGGTGCGGGGGGGAACAACTCAGCGTCAGTCAGTGTCAGTCTGTCAGTCAAGGCAGCTCTGGTGTGTGGAGTCCCCTACCGCAAAGACGCATGAGGAACCCTTTTTTTCTGCTTCTGCGGCGCTTCACTGCCCCCACAAATGCAAGAGAGCCCTTCACCAAAATGTCCAATAATTCCACTGATGGCACAAGAAAAGTGGGAACTAAATCCGCTGGAGTTGTTCCCCTGATGTTCTTCTCTGGTAAAGAGCACCGGGAATCACAGCCGAAAACTGAATTAACGCACAAAACACAACAAAACAAAGAGCACCTAACACTGAGGCCGCTATATTCAGCGCATCTAGAGAAGCATCTAGACATATAGAATATTAGAACATCTAAAACATCTAGAATATTAGAAAGAGCAGGTGCCAGTCAATCAGTACAAGCATGACTTCAGTGCTCTGCCTGACCCAACAGTATGAACAGAGGGACTAATGTAAAAGTATAATATAGAATGTCTGTGAAGATTCTCAGTCATCCAGATGATCCAGATGGATTAAAATCAAGGACATCTGGACTTGGTTGAAGACACTCAAACATGTTTCACCCTCTCATTCAATAGGCTTTTTTCAGTTCTGACTGACTGGCAGGAAATCCCACCTATTTAACCTTTGTGTGGGCGTTATCAAGGTGTTAGATATAGCTTGATTTTTTAGTGTCCCTGGCTAATATTTGAGCGTCAGGTTACAATGCAAATGAAACTAATTTAGAGTTGGCCTCATGTTACTCCAATGGCCAACAGCCAAGAGCACAAATGGATCTTTCTTTTGAAGTTGCCCTTGATTTTAACCCACCTTCGATATAACATAGAACTTTTACTATAGACAGTTTACACTGAGGGTCTGTTTGTTTGTGTTTGTGTGTGTGTGTGTGTTTAGTCTTTCAGGCAGTCTGATCACAAAGAAAGGCTGTCCTTCTCTGTCCTCACCTCTGATCTCCAACACCTCGCATCCAGGAGACTCAGGAGTGAAACTGCTGTCTGCTGGACAGGAGGATCTACACAGGTATAGACAAACAGAAGGACCATCTGCCATTCATCAACACTGGTGTCAATCTGCTGTCAGAAGAACAAACATTTCTTGGTTATCTTATCTTGGTTGTGAAGTTAGATGGCAAATACATTTCTACCAGAGTGCTGTAGACAAGGCCTTACACAGTCCAAACGGACACCTGGATATTTTAGTGTGCTTCTTCCTGGGTCTTTCACCGACATCAATCAGTCTCTTCTACAAGGTTTACTGAGATACATCTCAGTACGACAGAGAAAGGTAGTTCTTGTTGGTGGTCAAACGTATCTGTTTGTGTGTGTGTGTGTGTGTGTGTGTGTGCCTAGTGTGTCAGGCAGTCTGATCACAAAGAAAGGCTGTAAATCTCTGGCCTCAGCTTTGAGCTCCAACCCCTCCAATCTGAGAAAGCTGGACCTGAGCTCCAATCATCCAGGAGACTCAAGAGTGAAGCTGCTGGAAGAATTGCACTACAAACAGGACACTCTCAGGTATGAACAAACAGACCGCAATGGACAGATCTCTCACACTGTTTCTCTGTCACTGACTAACTGAAGAATTGTAGTTCATGTTTAATGGTGGAAATGAGTTAAAGTGTATGAAGTTGATTCTGACTTTGTCTCTTCCTCCAGCATTGACCATGGTGGACTGCAGAGGCCAAAACGTGGGGTCAGAAAGCGTGAGTGTTTTTTGATTCATAAGTACACAGCTGAACATGTTAGACTATGTATTTGCTTTTTTGTTGACTAAAGTACAATTATGAATTTCTCCAGTTTGCAGGATTTTCAGATTTGAGCATTTTTTTGTCAGTCTGAAAAGAACACAAATGCTGCTAAATAGGCTGTCTAAATTCTATTGAAACCTCAACACAAGATTTAAACAACAGGATTAATGTACTTGAGGCCAAGTGTGACACACTGGAGACATGCAACAAATAGCTAAATGGAGCACCTGGAGTAGAGGCAGGCGTCCAGATGCTACGTGTTTGGTGTTCAGAGAACTTAGAGGCTACTAGTCTCGTTATTCATATGAATAACAATATTATATTACACAATATTTTCTTAAAGGACCTGTGAGGTTAGACTGTGCACATCGGCTTTCTTCTCAGCCACGCTCAGGACCAAATGCCCCCCAGAACCATGATTGAAAAGGGCACCAGAGTAAAGCAGTATATCCTTCACCTGACCAAAGAAAAGGGTCTGCTTACCTCCTGTGGACAGCGAGTGCACATTTACCTGGACTTCACAACTGAAGTCACTAAATGGAGGGTATCATTCTACATCAAGCAGAAGCTCTGGGCTGCTCACATTAGATACGTTCTACTATTCCCTGCACAGCTACAGGGGGAGGTACAGCTTTGCCACACTACAGGAGATGGAGAAATTCTACATGGAGACCATAGCCCTGACTCTCCTGGCAGATTGAGCAGAAGCGTTAACGGGGAACTCTTAATCAACCCCCAGTTTCTGTTATATAGCAACTGCATAGGCAGTTCAATCTAGACAACTAAGGTCATTTGAGACCTATATTAAATGTATTCCTTTTCAGTCGTCATTATCCAACAAGACTGATTGTGGTGAGCTTGAATAATATCTTGCTTCTGTTTCGTTTATAATAGGTATTTTTCCCAGACATTTGCAATTATTTATTATTCAGCCTGTCCTCATGTCAGGCGTCATATATACACGCTTGACAACCATATTTATTTCATGCAAAACATCTGTATATGATGCCGTGGGATGACTGGAAGCCCTAGCCCTAGCCCTAACCCTAACTGGTTGCTAACAAAGCTAGCTGGCACACTTTGAGAACCCATGGTTTAGGCACTAACGTTTGTGACGGTTAAGGTTAGGGTAAGTTGCCTCGAAGTTACTCGAAACACGTTTTCCTAAGTTTTGTCTTATGGCAGACCTGCAGTCTCAGACTTTGTTGATATTATTACATGTGGAGTTAGAGCTGAGCGATTCATTCTGTTTCATGGTTTAGGTCAATGTACAGACATAAAAATCAGTTTTCTCTTTAACTTGGGTAACTACAGTATGGGACCGCCACTGCTTCCCTGAGCACTTATTGTTCATACATTGTACATACATACATTGTGACAGACACGGACTGACAGCGGGCGGTTAAGGAACCATGGATCGAAGACGAGGCAAAGTAAATGTACAGCTGAGTAAGTGGTCAGTCCCCCAAAATATAGTGCTGAATACCATCGCCTTGTAATTTTGGAGGCCAGAGACTCCAGCAAGGCAGGAATTGATTTGTGCGTGTTGTGTGAACTCTGGAATGTACTACCACTACACATCAGACAAGCCTACTCAATGTTTCATTTTAAATCTCTGCTTAAAACCCATCTTTTTACTCTGGCTTTTAACACCAGGTAGTTGTGACTGATGTGATGTAAATGTGTTGTCCTGCAGAGCATTTTTATTTTATTCTCGTTATTTAATTATTGATTTTAATTGATTTTATTTTTATGTTTTTATTAGTTGATTTTATTACTTTATTTTATTGTGTTTATCTTATCTATTAATTTTATCCTATTGTGTCTCCTATTGTTGTGATGTACAGCACTTTGGAAACCTTGTGTTTGTTTAAATTGTGCTCTATAAATAAAGTGGATTGGATTGGATTTGGCAGAAAGAAAAGGATAAAACCTTAATCGTGTTGATCAATGACTGTCACCCCTGCACCTGCGATGCTTACATTGATTTCAGCTCTTAGTGTTTGTATGTGGGCGTTTTAATGGGAATGTGGGTCTCTCAGATCAATTTGAGAACTACCTATGATCTCGTTCCATATTTTATTGCGTGCCATGCAATGCAGGGAACTGGTCTTGGTCTTGACTCGGTCTCGGTTTGGGCAACCTAATTAATCTCAAATTCTCAAAGATCTTAAAAGTGAATTGAGGTGAATTTACCATCCAGTTCCTCCCTGAATGGGAGGCTTGGGACAAAATGTACGATGCTTTTGCAAAATACCATACATACTGCATTTTCCCACATGAACTGGTATTTATATAAACATAATCTGTGAAGCTCACACTGACTTCAGACCAGCATGCACATGTTTTCTAGAGCCAGCTGTGGATGATACATTGGCTAGAATGAGATACAGAATGTTAATAATAAAACATTTCTGTTGTTGTTGGCAGATACAGTAATAGTGTGTTTTCAGTGTACAGCACTTTGTAGTTTAAGTCAGTTTAAATAACAGCACATAAAGTCACTCACTGTCTCTCTTGTTCTCTCCATCAGATGCCTGTGACCTGGAACTGGACACAAACACAGCAAACAGAAACCTTAAGCTGTCTGACAGCAACAGGAAGGTGACATATTCAAAAGAGGATCAGATATATCCTGATCATCCAGAAAGATTTGTCTGCCCTCAGCTGATGTGTACAAAGGGTCTGACTGGTCTCTGTTACTGGGAGGTCAAGTGGACAGGCATGATTGAAATAGCTGTGACTTACAGAGGAATAAGAAGGAACGCACAGAGTAATGACTGTGTGTTTGGAATGAATGATCAGTCCTGGACTCTGAGCTGCTCTGATGTTGGTGGTTACTCTGTCTGCCACAATAAGAGAAAAACATCTATCCCCTCTTCCCCCTCCTCTTCTGTCTCTCACAGAGTAGGAGTGTATGTAAACTGTCTTGCTGGCATTCTGTCCTTCTACGAAGTCTCTCTTGGCAAACTGACCCTCCTCTACACCTTCAACACCACATTCACTGAACCTGTTTATCCTGGGTTTGGTTTCTGGTCTGGTTGTTCTGGTTCCTCAGTGGCTCTGTGTTCTCTGTAGGTCAGAGTCAGAAACACTGCAGACTGAAGGTCAGCTGCTGAAATCAAAGCCCACCACTCAGCTCTATTCAGCATCAGACTCAAACACAAAACATTCATTTGCCTGATTTCATCACTTTGACCATCAACATTTTAACAGTTTACAGAGGTCATATTCTGCTCATTCTCGGGTTCCTAATTTTATTTAGTTGTTGTACCAGAACAGGTTTACATGGTTTCATTTTCAAAAACACTATTATTTTCACCCTGTGTGTTGAACTCTGTTTTAGTTACCGAGTGAGGCACCTCACCTCTACCAACAAAGGCCAATTTGACCAATGGTAATACAGCACCAAGGTGATTTTCTTGCCAAGTTTGGTTCTTGGCACCCTGGGGATGCACGGCTAACCGAGCTAACTAGCTAAGATGCAGACAGATAATGTACAGTTAGCAACAGTTAGAGGTATAAGGTATAACACTCGGTTAGAGGTGTAAGGTATAACACTCAAGGGCGGTGATGGCGAAATGGATAAGGCACATGACTTTGGTGTAAGAGACCTGGGTTCAATCCCCCACTGTGACCCATCCTCCATTGTGTCCCTAAACGTCAGCTAAATGAATAAATGTCAAGAAGCTCTGTAAATCATATTTGTACTGGGTTCCCAGTTGGTCTTATAGGCTGTGTTTGGTGCTGTTTATACAGGGTTTAACCTTTCTATTTACTAGCTCAAAATCATCTTCCTGATGGGAGCAACTCATAATGAGAAAAAAGTACGTGTGAAAGATCATCTAAGATTTTGTTAGCATGTCTGATCACTTTCATGGCGGTTCTTGTCATGTTCATGACTCTTGATTTAGGCTGTACCAGACAGCCATGCCATATCTTACAATACCTTTTACACAGAGAGGTGAGGCCAAGCATGACAGAAAACCTAAAAATATTTTCTTAATCAAATATGATCCATATAGTGCAAAACAAATCACATCATATATTTTTTGATTTCATGGGAATGAAAGATTTTATTATTGTATGTTTCTCTAAAAATACACTGAGCAGACCACTTTTATACCAAAGTTCTTGTCTTTATTCGTGTATTTGGTATTGAAGTGATCCCAAATCAGATGGAATGAGGCATTTCTCTCTGGATGACAACAGCAGGTGAAAAATGACTCTAACATTATGTTTATAAGGCTGAGACAGAAGAGGTGGTGCAGTGAGAGCACAACCTGAGATTGAATACTGGAAAAACTAAAGAAATGGTTTTTGATCCCAGGTCGATAGAGGATCACAGCCCAGTCTTAATCAACGGGGAAATAGTTGAATAGGTAACAAATACAGGTATTTAGGGATTAATTTTGTTTCATGGAGTGGATAAGAGCATCATGCTACTGTTTTACAGGGCTGCCATTGAATCCATTATTCTTTATGGCATCAGTACATGGTTTGGTAACCTGACTGTCAAATGTAATCTCAACTCCAAAGCCTGATAAAATGAGCTGGAAAAGTAATATTTAGACCCCATCTTCACTTCAGAAGATATTGGAGGAAACAATGAGGAAGCAGGGCCAAAAATATCACAGGTGATCCAAAACACATCCTTCATAAAGAGTATTAATTGATGCATTCAGGTAAAAGGTGTACAGGGTACCAAACTGCAGGCTCAGCAGGTATACGCCTCCTTTAGTTCCACTATCAATTAAACTTCTAAACAGTCAGGGACAAGGGATGTGGGAGTTTGTATCGGGGGCAGGGACTTGGTTTAACTTGATAATGTCTTTGTTCATTTATCTGTATTTACTGTCAGTGGGTATTAGTGACCTGATGTCTTGTTTCACTACTACTTTTCTAATTTTACTATTAAGAATTGTTTAGCAATCAGAATGTGTATTGTCTTGGAACTTATTTAGTCAGCCTGTTTATTCATCTGTTAAGGGCACTATAATTTTTTGCTTATTCTATTGTTACAAGAGTATATGGATTTTTCTTTATGAACACGTTATAATGATATCTTCTCCTTTTCCATTAGAAACGCTAAGAAATTATGGAAGTTTGTAAATACTGAAGACATTAAGAAGAATGTTGACTTTGTGGAAAGATAAATGATTAAATGCACAATATAAACATTGGAAACTTATTGACCAGTTAAAGAAAATCCTCGAGACACTAGAGTAGGAAATAAGACCCTGAGGAGCTCACTGTCAGATTCCTGCCCGGAGAAATTTTGACCTTTATTTCTCCATTTTTCTTTTGTCAACCCCGAGCGGGAGATTTGATTTGCCTTTTTCTAACGTCGTCACCTGGAAGAAATTACCCAGGCCACATCTTTTTAGATGTACCTCAGCAAAGTTAGTGATTTTTACCTTTTATTTTCTTTTTGTTTTGTTAAAGCTATTACTTTATTTAACTTACAGATCTTAATTAAGAAGCAACCAACAAGTTTTATTTTGAAATCTTTTTTTGTTTGAATTGATTTTTACTACTTCTAATGGTGAACAGACTTTGAAACTTAATCAAACGAGTAAGTTACGCCGCCAGCAACATTGAAGATGTGAGACAGTCCAACTCTAAGCAACAGACCAGAGCTAGACACATCTACTGTAAAACTGTTCCCTGTCGCTACCAGTTAAAACCCAGAGGACCCCAAGACCAACCCACTGGCAAGCAGCCGGTTCTGCCCCACCGAAAGGCAAACCGACCGGATCGCCAGCTGCCGGCCTTCAAAGCAGACAAACAGGCGCAGGAAACGAAACACTAAAGCAAATCTGGATACGCTGAGGTCAGGTCGATGTCACCGAAACACCTAAACTTATAGCTTAATTACAGTTTAGTGATTACATTAGGATCCACAGCCTGCGACCGTTCGCTTCCTTTATCTCTTTTAGAATCATATTTCTTTACAGTAGCCAAACAAGAATTTCCAGTGACCCTGTTAATTCTGTTCAAACTTCCGTATTGTACTTTGTCGTATATGTTTATATTATGTCATACATTTTTACACATCATTGGTTGTTTTTATATGTCCTTATTTACCCTTCACTTGTCTTCACCTCAGTTACTAAATAAATACTCTACTTTAATCACAGTAAATTGTGTGCCCTGTTTTATAATCTACATCTTGAGAATTCATTCTTCTCATATTCTTCTTACTTTACTCCTCGCTGTGCTGCTGATACTGCCACCCTGTTGATCCACCAGAACAACTTCAGGTCCCACAGACCTGCTGATTTAAACTCAACAAATGTGACTGACTTTCAGACATTTTGCTAATTTCCTCCCTGGTACTGAGGGTATTTTAACTCAAATCACAGTAACATTCACTCCAGGAAAAAAAGCTTTCTGAAGCTACACGTGAAATAATAACCAAGCATCATACAGATGTCCTTTCAAAGATTTATTTTGTCTCTCTTTGTCTTTGTATTCCATATTGGGATTTTGATTAAGAGCCAGAATTTTGTAACCACCTGATGAAGTCTCTCCACCAGCTACGAGATTGTGGCACAAAAGTATATGCTTCTGTAGAAGCCGCGAGTCTGTATGATATCAACCTTCTTTTAATAAAAATACGTTTATGTCACAGAGAAGTACTAAACAAGTTCTGAAGTGAAACAGTGACATCTCTGACTGGCTGTTAGCATGGAAAGGTTTAAAACCCTCAAATCTTGTGTGATTTCTTACATCAAGTTTACCACAGAGCAGCCAGGATTTCCCTCTCTGATTTTCTCTCTGTGACTAAATCATGTAATATTAGCATAACATTAGCTATGCGAATATAGCTGGGTCACGAAACAAGTAATGTTCCACCGGTTCTTTCCCGTCACAATTGTGGGGAATCTGTTGAACGAGCACTGCTGGAATCGATAGTGGTGATTACAGTCAGGAACAAACACTGTACTAAATGTAAATATTCCGTATTTGTGTTGCACCTTTCTAGCGCCTTCGAGCCTCAGTGCTCTAGTGTTGTAGCCAAGACCGCCCAAACTGAGACCAAGTGAAGACCAAGACCAAGACTTTTAAGACTGAGAGCAGTCGAGACCAAGACCAGTTCCCTGCACTGCAAGGCACGCAATAAAATGTGGAACAAGATCAGAGGTACTTCTCAAAGTGATCTGAAAGATCCACTTTCCCATTAAAACACCCACAGACAAACACTAAGAGCTGAAATCAACGAAGCATCGCAGGGAGGGGTGACCGTTGTTAACGGGAACAACATGTTTAGTTAGGGTTATTGGTTGCATTTGGAGCGAGTACTTCCGATCAAAGTTAGGATCTAAAGAAATCAGACAATGCAAAACTATTTATTGATATTCCCAAAGTTATGGTCTTGAAATAAAATCCTCAGTCCTCAATGTCCGAGTACTACAACAGAAACTCACATTCACACACTGGAACAGCCACCAGAGGCAATTTGGGGTTCAGTATTTTGCCCAAGGTGCCCAAATACTTTGACATGCAGCAGGAAGGAGCCGGATTCGAACCGCCGACCTTCCGATTAACAGGCGACCCAGCTCTACCTCCTGAGTTACAGCCGTCCCTTTATCCCACAGTATGTCTATGACAATAGAAAATACAATATATCAACCATATAAACACTATGAGAAGGATTCAGTTCAGGAAAAAGCATCATTCACAAAGGTTTATGGGATGAGTAGTTTCTTCTCATCTTTCTTGTAGTTTTTTGCTCCGATTCAAACCTTGGATTGGTTCAAGGCTCAAAACTTTATGGAAATGATTGAGTGAATGGGGGATTCGCATTAAACATGCGATGTTCTGGTGGTAATTTAATTAAGGAAAAACAAAATTCAGGCGTCAGGTGAAAATTAAAATTATTAAAAATCAGCAGCTTGCATGCACGTTTGTTGCAATATGTGTAAACTGCATTACGTGTTTCCTTATTGTGCAAATAAACCTTTCTCAAAACATTTTCATTTCTTGGTTAACATTTCTTGTTGCAAGCTTTTATTCAGAACATTTTTATGTCCCCAGCGTCCCCAGTGTCAATGACGCCTGTTAGGGCCTCAACTTAACTCTGGTCATGTGACCCAGTACAGTCTGTAATATAAAACTTTTTTTTTAACTATCATTATTTAAAAAGGCACTCTTCAGACATGTTTTGTTAATGTTACTTTAAACATCTTATTTATTGAAATCATTTTTAAAGGCTGTTTGGACTCAAATAATCAGTGAATCCTGTCCATGAGCTAAACTTTCATAAAAGTTTTCACTTTGTTCAGCCTGTGCTTTTTAATCACAGCTGTTTTAGAATGAGTGAATACATTATTCTGTTAGAGACCTGCAGCACTCAGCAGCTGGACTGTGGGCTTTTCTGTCTGCAGCCTCCAGTTAAGTTTCGTTTTACTCGCAGTGAGCTCAGTGCGCAGCTTCATTGTTCTCTCTCTCTCTCTCTCCCCGTGTGTAACTTTCACTTCGCCCTCAGCTGTGGCGCAGATCTGTTCTCCGTGTTGAAGGTTTGGTAAGTGACAGTTTTCAGAGTTTAAAGCCTCTCAGCTGCTCTCTGTTCCCCCGTTAGTTTAATCAAAGTGTAAAAAGCAGAAATTCCAGATGTTTCCTTGTGAAAAGCTGTTTGTGTTGTGTTGACTTCAGCTCGTGTTTCCCACCGTGTTCAGGATCAACAGGGAGCCCCGTGTTTAGGACGTGTTCACATTTAATCAAACTGGCCCCGTTAACAGCAGCTGAATCTTGTTGGCAGTTAGTGTGGATGTGCAGGTGTGACAGTTTAACTGGTGGCAAAATCAACTGGTGATAGTTCCAGATGTGTCGGCAGGCGTGGCTTGAGGGACCCTTGCCTGTTATCCAGGAAATACGTTCTGAGCACCGTTGTCATCTACGTATAATGTACAATTATAAAAATATATGCTTCTGAATTAAGTTTGTAGATCACTAACCTGTACGCTAACTCGCAGCGATCTCTCCAACCTGCAAACTAACGTTAGCGAAGCGAGGACCATAGGGATATAGGTGACTGTGTCGATGCCTGTTCAAAACTCTACAAACAATAAATCGTCCAAATGTTCAAAAGTTGTCTGTCTGTTCTTTGTCCTGGTCGTGTGCAATGTGACTGTACTTGCATAGGCTACAGCCCATACGGGTAACCGAGGTTTTTGATGACGCCGCAGACCGAACACAGTGTGGAGACCGCTGTCAGCTGTGCAGTGCGCCCAGATTGAGTTGTGATAGCGCTTCGTACCATCGATCATGTTTATTATTTACTTTTTGCAGTCCTGAACAACGTTGTCATGTCAGTCTTTCATTTGCATCATGTGTCGTCATTTCACCTCACGCCGCGTTGTTTTGAGAACGCTTTCATACAGCCTGTAAGTCAAAAAGTCTGCGTGTTTACACTCCACTCGTAAGCAGCGTGGAGTCAGCTGTGCAACCTGTGCTACTGACGCCTACGCCCACATTAACGTGTGATAGCCAGCAGATGTTGTCATTTACACTGCGGATAAGCTCCCAGCACTATCTGAACTTGCTGATTTGAAAGCATTATTTAAAATGTTTAGAAAGCTTGCAACAACAAATGTTAAATCACAACTGAAAATCCTTGGAGGTTTATTTGCACAATCAGGGTTAGGTCAACATTTTCTGGGGGTGGACCTCCAACCCCCCACTCATATATTCAAGCAATGAAGTACAGCCCAACAAACTTGTGATAGCTTAGGCTACAGATCTGGCTATCGTCCACTGGTCATGTTTCACATTGTTCATATCCTGTTATCATTTAGAACCACCAAAATCAAGTCCTTATAACATGCAACATACCAGCTATGGTGTAACAACAAAAATGTCAAAAAGTTTCCACATGTCCAGAAGGTGCATAATATTCAGGTTCATCATGCAATACAAGCTCTAGGTCGCCTCACATTAGTAGCTAGTGACCCAAAAAGAAAAAAAACATTACATCATTGTCAAACATTTTGTCATCCCCCTCCCACATTTACTTTCTTTAGCCTATTCTTACTACTGAAAGGCAAAAAGCCCAAAAAGTAATACTAAAAAGAAGAAATCATCACTAGATCAAGTGAGGCTTCCTTAAGATTGTTCTTTAAAGTATTTTATCCAAATCAGGCATGAATGTAACTCATTTCAAACAGGACAGCTGGATGCACAGGTGTAGCTGCTGAAATCAGTGGTGTGGGGTAGAGTATATAAGTGTGAGTTGCATGTCACAACTTTGTGGGTTTTTGAGTAGGTTGGATGAGCAGACAGCGAGAAGACAGTGAGTGAGAGATAATTTAGTGTTAGTGTTTGACTGAGATTTGATTGGGGTAGAGTGGTTGTGTGAGTGATAGTGGGTGAGTAATTGAGGTGTGTTTGTGAGAGACTGGTTCTGTAGGGTTGTTGTGTCTGTTTGTCTTTGTGTATTTTCCTGTATTTGTGTCTGTGTATAGAGGTTAGGGAAAGCAGGAGGTAGAGGAGACAGGTGGAGACAGGTGGAGATAGGTGGAGACAGGATCAAAAAGATGGATCCAAAAATTGTTCGTGAGGTGTTGGATCTCAAACTCCATAACCGCTATCCTGAAGGATCAACCCGTAAGGAGAGGTTCGTGATAAAGAGAAGAGCTGCCACTTTCAGGATAAAGGGTAAGGAAGCATGCCTTGTGGACTGATGAAAATAATAATCATCCATGGTACAACTTCCAATAAATCTAACATCATGTCATTGAAACACCAGATGGAGACCTGTACTACATTTGCAGGCGCAAGAAAAACAAGTCTGAGCACCTTGCAAAAGTGGTGTTGACTGCAGACGAAGCCAACTCTATTTTTGAGGAGTTTCACTGCATTCACTTCGGAGGGCATTGTGGCGTGGAGAAAACCCACAGTGCAATAATTACCCGCTACTACTGGCCTGGAATGGAGGAGGACATCCGTAAGTGGGTGAGTTGGTATGCAAAATGTTTAGGTGGAATAAGCATTCAGTGACTGAACAGAGACCCTCACACAAGTTATACCTACTAATTCATTCACCTATGTGCATTCCTTTGATGGATGTGACACTAAACAAATGTTTTTAGTCATTGTCATAATAGATAAATATTTGACTATTTTAGGTTGCTCAGTGTCCACAGTGCCAGTCAAAGAGGGCAAATATTAAAGAAAAAGCACACTACAATCCAATAGAGGTAAAGGACACAATGGAATACACTGTCTCTTTTTAAACATGTCAGTGATATTTATCTCATGTCCATTCTCCCTATTTCCCTCAGGTTACAGAGCCTCTTGAGCTAGTTGGGATGGATCTGGTGGGTAAACTGACACTAACAGATGGTGGTAATCAGTACATATGTGTCATGGTTGATTATTTCACCAAATGGGCAGAAGCCTACCCACTAAAAAGTAAAACAGCAGTAGAGGTGACAAATTGTATACTTGACTTCTTTTACAAATTTGGTTCACCTAAAAGACTGCTAACAGACCAGGGCTCAGAATTCTGCAACCAGGTACAGTAATGACCCCATATGTGTCCCCAGTGTGTAATAATGCCTACTGTTGTGCTGACTATTTTGTGTTTCTGTGATGATTTTATTTTGAAGGTCAACTATGGTTTATGTGAGAAGTTGGGCATAGAAAGGAGCCTCTGCTCTCCCCTACCACCCACAGACCAATGGGCTTGTGGAGAAACTCAATGGAACGATACAGAGGTTTGTAATGCCTGATTTGTTCCTACAAGATAAGCTTTATTATACATGTGAACCTAACTTGTCTTCTGCATTTTGAGGTCCCTGAACAAAATGGTAGCTGATCACCCCAAACACTGGGACCAGTTCCTACAGTCCACTATGTTTGCTCTCCGGACAAAAAAAACAACTAACAACAAAGTACAGTCCGTATTTTCTGATGTTTGGGAGGGAAGCGAGGTATCCCTCTGAGGTGCCAAAAGAGTACGAGGTAAGAGTAGGCCTATTCATGTATGCATGTTTGCTAGTCATGTCCTATTTTTAACTGTAATTTGTGGCAGGTCACTGAGGACAAAGTCAGCAGCCTTCTGCGTAAGGAGGAGACTTGTGTAGGCCTGCAGAAGATGGAGTCCATTCGTGCAGAAGTCACAGCAAACATTAAGAGTAGCCAGGACAAGGTCCGCAAAAGAAAGCAGGAGAGGGGCCATGAGGACTGCTTCAAAGTGGGTGATCTGGTCCTCCAGAAAAATGTCCGGCAGGAGCAGCGAAAAGGGGGCAAGCTGGAGGCAGACATGCTCGGGCCATTAAAAATCATAAAACTCCAGGAGAAAAGTGCTGACCTCCTGTCAATCAAGGGGGGGAAAACAAAATACAAGATAAACATTGACCACTTAACCCATTATGTCCAGCCAGAGGAGAGGATCCCTGCCAAACTGACGAAATTATTGGATCCTTCTCCTCTGGCTGGTCCATCACAACATCCACATAGCACACATTCCACAGCTGAAGGTCTAAAGGCGGCAGCTTCAGTGGATGCAGACATGTGTAAGTAAACTTGCACAAAGTACACCCTACATTATGCATTTTACAAGTAACTGACTGTAACTGATATTTTACAGTAATCAGAGACATTTGGGCAGGAGGCCGCAAGGAGACAATATGGTCCAAGGCTGGGCCATACAAAGTATATGCGGAAAATTTGATGGACCTGGCCCCAGGAAAGGAGTTGGAGACTGAAGTACTTATTTTTAACTTATTGAATGATAATTCTTTGTTGGGAAAAAAAACAGTGGATAACAGATGACTGTTGAACTCATAGGTTGTGAATGCATACCTATTTATTTTGGGACAACGAACGGGGGCTAAGATCATTGATGCATATACAATGACCGAGGTCTGGAAGGGCTCCCAGAAATGTTACAGAAGGGTGAGTAGGATGTTCAAGGTTTTTTCTATCTGATATTAAGATGTTTGTGTAATGTGTTTTAGGTTTTGTGTTTTTGTTTTTTTTGTTAGCTTGACCTTTCAAAGCATGATGTGGCTGCTGGAGCTGTTTGCCACCAGGGACACTGGACACTCATTGTGAGCAATCTTTAAATGTTATCAAACTCAAATCCAAGCCATGACACCATCAGGAGTATGAGGCATTTCTTTATATATTTGAATTGTATTTACATAGATCATGTATCTCAAGGAGAACCGGTCCTTGTTCGTGGACCCATTTGGGGCCACGGAAAATCAGGTCATTCACTGCAGGGATGTGACAAGGTAAGTGAAGTATCAGCTTAAAAAAATCACGAATTCATAAACTGTGGATCGTTGTCTTTGACTGTTTATAGACTTATATGAGACTAATCGTAGCCTATCTGTTCTCTATGTAGAGCGCTGGTCCGGAAACATAATCCTGCCATTGGGAGGTGGACATGCTCCACAATTAACCACCCAAAGCAGCAGGACACCACATCATGTGGAGTGTTTGTGTGCAAGGTAACAATGTGACTGTCTCTGTAGCCATCAATCATCACAATGTTCATCATAATTGTACTTAGCTGAAAGTCTTTTAGATTGCAGAGCAGATCTTGCAGCAGCAACCAGTCCAGTACCCTGTGGACCAGGAAGGGGTGGCCAAATTGAGGCTGGACATAGCAGTGTCCTTGCTGGACAACACAGGTATGCAGTATTCAGTCTGGTGTATTTACATGTGTCTGTATAAACTTAAGAAAACATTTATTCCTATATTCTATTTTACAGATGATCTCTCCCAGCTGTGTCGGGCTTGTGGGGAGGAGAGTTCAGGGGCTGACACAGATGAGTGGGTAAGCTTAATTCAACTGCAGGCCAATGCTTGGCTGGAAGACTGGGATCCACCTTGGATATGTTACCTCAACATCACGGGGTGAACTCTATCTTAGAATCAGTTATTTAAAATGTCTCGTTTCATTCACCTAACTTGCATGTCTTTGCACTTTCTGAGGACACTGGTGCAGCTGCTGGAACCCGAGAACACAGACTCTCACACAGCTAAGATTTGAACCTACAATCTGACACACATTCTTTACTGGATGTGGGATGTAAATCTGACAAAATGTTTGACAATTATCTAAGGTCAGTTTTTTCCCTTTTCCTTTCAGATTGAGTGCACCACCTGCAGCCTGTGGTACCACACAGCATGTGTCGGCAATCCCCCCACAGAGGGGGACTATTTCTGTAAAGGATGTGTAATTGTAAAGGAATAAACAAATTTGCTAATCATGATTGTCTGTCCTTCAGTCACAGCAATCGGTCACTGGCTACTGTGAGGCGACCTGGTGCTTGCATTGCACCTTAATATTGTGCACCTTGCTGGCATGGAAACTTTGTTGTTACACCACAGCTAGTGTGTTGCATGTGTTAAAGATTTGATTTGGGTGGGTCTTAATGACAAGATAGGAGGCATGTAAACCATAAACGATGCCTACAACATCTGCTGGCTATCACACGTTAATGTGGGCGTAGGCGTCAGTAGCACAGGTTGCACAGCTGACTCCACGCTGCTTACGAGTGGAGTGTAAACATGCAGACTTTTTGACTTACAGGCTGTATGAAAGCGTTCTAAAAACAACGCGACGTGAGGTGAAATGACAACACATGATGCAAATGCAAGACTGACATGACAACGTTGTTCAGGACTGCAAAAGTAAGATAATAAACATGATCGATGGTACGAAGCGCTATCACAACTCAATCTGGGCGCACTGCACAGCTGACAGCGGTCTCCACACTGTGTTCGGTCTGCGGCGTCATCAAAAACCTCGGTTACCCGTATGGGCTGTAGCCTATGCAAGTACAGTCACATTGCACACGACCAGGACAAAGAACAGACAGACAACATTTGAACATTTGGACGATTTATTGTCGTTGTAGAGTTTTGAACCGGCATCGACACAGTCACCTATATCCCTATGGTCCTCGCTTCGCTAACGTTAGTTTGCAGGTTGGAGAGATCGCTGCAAGTTAGCGTACAGGTTAGTGATCTACAAACTTAATTCAGAAGCATATATTTTTATAATTGTACATTATACGTAGATGACAACGGTGCTCAGAACGTATTTCCTGGATAACAGGCAAGGGTCCCTCAAGCCACGCCTGCCGACACATCTGGAACTATCACCAGTTGATTTTGCCACCAGTTAAACTGTCACACCGGCAGCTGGATCACTGTGACACTGAAGGAAACTTAGAAACAGGAAGATTCTCAGGAAGTTCTGCAGCTCTCTGATTATAAGCTGATTTCTTCATGACTGACATGATAAACTCTCATTGCGTCTCAGTCTCACTGCATGATATCAACATGTGTTTCATGTCTGTTCAGATTTCACGGAGTTATTCCTCCATTTTCTCGGGCCTCGCTTCTCCCCCTCCGCGGATCCCCGGTGTGACAGTTTAACTGGTGGCAAAATTAACTGGTGACAGTCCCAGATGTGTCGTAGGCGTGGCTTCAGGAAACCAGGAAATACGTTCCGATAGCTTTGTTTATCTGCGTAATGTATCGTTATGTAGAAATCTGCCTCTGACTGGAGTTTGCAGGCTGCACTGTTAGCTCCATGATAAAAAGTACTCTGTTACAAGTA